>JANAVB010013452.1:45000-188893 GCA_029216955.1 Iris pallida
GAAGATCTATTCATTTATGTTACTGTTCCATCCTTGCTTTTGAAATTTCAAATTGATGGGATTTGTTTGGTTAACATGTAAGCACTGTGTATTTTCTGTATTTTACATACATAATCTGTTGGTTTATCATAAACATAGCGAAATTAATTTGTAGCGCAATAGAGGGAAATAGATGTTAAATAAGGAGGATTAGTAAGGTGATAAGTTTAAGAAGCCGTAAGGACTACAGGTATGCCTAAAGACCCTACACGAACATGGATAAAAAAAAAAAATTAAAGAAGAATATATTTTTTGTTAGTGATACATTTGATATGTCCTACATGATCTTATGAATGTGTTTGGTATGAGATAATTAGTTGATAAGAAACGTAAGAACAAAATAAAAAAGAAAGGAGAGAGAGAGAGAAGTCAGGAGTGGAGAGAAAAAGAGGCTATAGAGAGAGAAGTGGGGAGAGGAGAGTGATGGGAGAGAGGGAGAAAGAAAATGAAATCTTTCCATATATGTCAAGGTGTGAATTGGACCAAGTGATCCGAAATGTTAATCGGTCTGATACGGTCACAAACCTGGGTTGGGTCAACCTGGATCCGATTAATGGGTCGATCCCGGCCCATAAGCCCCAGGTTGGTGATGGGTTCTGCTGTGCAGCCCGAAATTTCAGCCGGCCCAGCCAAAAACTCGGTCTGAACCGGATTAGCCCCTCACCCCCCTCCGACCCGCTCAACTCTTCTCTGCCCGGTCCGATCAATGATCCGAACAAAGTCCGGTCCAGGCCCAGTCCGGTTATAAACTGGTTTCACCATCCTGGACCACAGAAGTTAATATTTGCAGTAGATAGAGCATAGAGTTATTGTTTATTGCGTAAAAAGAAATATACTATATTGATTCCTTGATATGCAGCAGATAAGTCGTAAGGATTACATGAAATCACCAAATTAACAAATACTAAAACATACATCTTATATATGCTAACTGCATGCGGGCCTCAAGATTTGGGCCTTTTTTTCTTAGGGCCTTCATTTGGGCGTTTGTTGGTGTTCCCTGGAATTGGCTCAGAATTAAGATTTACTAAGAAAATATTAGGACGTAAATCCACTTTTCCCGTTATTTGTTTTAATCAAAAATTAAACATAGAAACCAACGTCCACAAATTAAATATAGAAACAGAAAATTTACACCCGAAGGAAGATGTAAAAAACCTATATATATATATATATATATATATATATATATATATAGAGAGAGAGAGAGAGAGAGAGAGAGAGAGGGGGGGGAAAAGATATTGTACCAAACTTATTGCATCAATTGTTGCACCAAACAATCTCAACTACACATTTATTTCTATCATGTGGTTATAAAGCATTCTTAATTCAGATTTTGCATCTTAACCATAGGATGAAGATGTATATATATATATATATATATATATATATATATATATATATATATATATATATATATATATATACTAGCATATGTGCACGTGCCTTGCACGTATTTTAACATTTTTAATTAGTTTAGGAAGACGCTTTAGGAAGACCAAAGGGTAGTCTTCCTAATTACTAAGTTGTCCTTATTAAAATTAATGAACTATTTTTAATTAGTATAAGTATGTAAGGGTATTTTCGGAATTCAAAAGTTTCACCATCTAAGTTTTCCTATATATATATATATATATATATATATATATATATATATATATATATATATATATATATATAGCATAATTTTACCAAATGTATTTATGTCCTACATTTTAGTGTATTGAAACTCAATTCGCAAAATATGAAAACTATGTGCCTTTTATACAATAAAAAATAACTTATATGGTCTGTGTACAATTTTATGTAATATTTGGAATTAATTTACCAGAATACCTCTTAATTCAGATTTTGCATCTTAACCATAGGATGAAGATGTAATATATATATATATATATATATATATATATATATATATATATATATATATACATATATATATATATATATATATATATATATATATATATATATATATATATGCCGCATAATTTTACCAAATGCATTTATGTCCTACATTTAGTGTATTGAAACTCAATTCGCAATATATGAAAACTATGTGCCTTTTATACAATAAAAAATAACTTCTATGGTCTGTGTACAATTTTATGTAATATTTGGAATTAATTTACCAGATGTAATATATATATATATATATATATATATATATATATATATATATATATATATATATATATATATATATATATATATATATATGTCGCATAATTTTACCAAATGCATTTATGTCCTACATTTTAGTGTATTGAAACTCAATTCGCAAAATATAAAAACTATGTGCCTTTTATACAATAAAAAATAACTTCTATGGTCTGTGTACAATTTTATGTAATATTTGGAATTAATTTACCAGAATACCTCCAATATATACGTTATTAAAATGTTGGGAGTGGTATTTTGGTTATAAAAAAACCTCCCAACAGTCATATTCACATAAATGTGGAATATTTTTTTACCAAAACACCCCCAAATTAACTTCATTTTTTACCGTTATGAAAGATATTTTGGTCATTTGCTGAAAATAACCAAAATATCCATATAACAACTATATTCTAAAAATATTTGGGGTTATTTGACACCCCAAAAAATCATATAAATAGAACTTAACACATTCAAATTTACCACAACAAAAAAAATTCTCACTTATAATACTTACAAGCAATCTAGTGAAGTAGCAACTTTCTGGAAACTGAAGCGCAAAAAAAATCGCAAGAGTTCCAAAATGTTGGAGGCGTCAACTTGATCGACCACCACCAAACTGCAACAATTCTACATCCAGCTTTGGAGGAAAACAAGTTGAGGTTTAAGTAACTTTGTGTTGTTATAAAATTATTTCATTTTGATATTAAAATTTGATTAGTTTTTTAAAATACAATTTGAAAAAAAAAATTGTATAGATCATAATGATGCTACTTATCACGACATGCACCCGAAAGATTTGGGCATGAGTCGTGGGTACGTCGAGCCTACGCCGCAGAGTCGGCAATAGATCGTTGTCTAGACTAACATCCAACATCTCAAGCAATATAAATGAGTGGTTAAATGTAACAATATAATACTCACAAACACTAAAGGTAGATAAAGATAATAAACAAATAAATGTTCAAGAAGGACATGGATGTAAACATCCTAGAGGGGGGTGAATAGGATCAAGCTAAGTAATCAAGCAATAAAAGATTACTAATAGGCAATTTAAAGATTAAGACTGCAAGAGAAGAAGCAACAACAATACTGACACCCGATGTATCCTGGTATCCTCCCAAGGGGCACTCCAGTCTCGGAACTCTATTCGACTTTAATCCACTATTATCACAAATAGTACAACGTGAGTTTTCATACGAAGGCTCACCAACTTCTTACACGAGAGCTTTAGTCTAAAGGCCTCTTCGACTTCCTCTCCAACTTCAACCTTTACAATAGGCTTTGATCTCCTTATGCAACAAGATGAAGATCTCACATTTTAACTCAATAACGCTAACACAATTTGTGGATGGCAAATGAAAACTTTGTAGAGTTATTTGTGGATAGACTTTGGTGGTTTAGAAACTTTTAGGTACAAAGCATCAATCTTGAATGAAGGGGTTCAAGGCTATTTATAGCCAAAGCAAAAGAAAGTGCAATAATGCAACTTTCAGCAGGCTGACGGATAATCCATCGAATTTTTGCGAAAATCTGTCGGATTATCCGCCTGCACAGTCCAACGGCTATAAATAGAGCCGTTGGTATCAATCTTTGATAAAATCCGACCATTGGAATACAAACGACAACATGACAAAAAATTCGTCGGAATGCAGTTTTTCGTCGAATAATCCGAACAATCACTGAAGGCATTCTGTGAGTCCATTCGAATTTTTGCCAGATTTCTGCGGAGATCCGCCGGATCATCCGTTAGGATTCCGAAGATTGTCCTGGGTTATTTTATACCCTAGCTTTCGATTTTGCAATCCATTTCTTGTGTTTACAAATATTCCTAAAACTCATTACAGACTATAGATATACTTAGACAGGTACATGTTTCTTTTTTGTCTTGAAATGATGATAGCATGGCTTGGCTTCTTCCTTTGATAGGTGCCGGGTTTTTTCTTGGAAGTAACTATCCAAAGCTACTCATTTGTGAAAACTGAATACCTTTCGGGGGCTTCGCCCCCGAACTCCCGACTGGAGACGCTGCCACCTCAACCCCCGTCTGGTGACCGGGCAGCGGAATCTCCGGGTGCGTGGCTCCGGAGATGTCGTCAGGCGGTTCAGAGAAATCTTATGGAATACCATCGCCTTTGGTCCACCATAATTTCTCCATTGCATATGTCCATATTGATCTTGCTTATTATTTTTCTGCATGTACATGTTAGACGAACAAAGCAATATACATTGTAGCATATATGATAAGATAAAGCACATTAGGACAATGCTAAGTTTAAGTATAAAAGCTATAGTGATAGCATAAATATTTGTCACTCCTATTTTCTGCTATACGTGTTTTCAGTATACGTGTACGGATTTCTGACATTTGTCCGCTGACCCATGTTTTTACTTGTCCTGTTTAGCCTAACCCTGGTTTAGTCTTAGCTTGACTTGATTTATCCTAGTTTATTTGGTTTAGTTCATCATGGCACTCTTGGCTTTGCTTAGTTTATTATGGTTTGAGAAGAGAAGGGTTCACTACTAAAATATGCTATATTAGCGATGCATTTTAGCGACGGAATGAAATTACGTCGCTAGATATGTAATATAGCGACTCCTATCTACAGACATCGTAAAACGTCGCTGAATAGCGACCCACGACATTAGGTATATTACGTCGCTGAATAACGACGTTCAGCGACATATTAATAAAATATGTCGCCATATATAAAAATATTTTGCCATATATTAAAATATTTGCGACGTTTAGCGACGTCTACTATTGATGTCGCTAACTTTTGTTACTTACGGCACGCTGCTTCCTTTTCCCCCTCACTCAAAAATTAGAAATTTCGATCTCAAATTCCCCCCTCTCCGGCGACTCCCTCCCCCCCCCGGTGACTCCCTCCACCTCCGACGACCCCTACCCCCCCCTCCCGTCGAGCTCCTCCTCCTCGAGGTCCTCCTTCCCCAATCCGAGCTACTCCTCATCTTCCTCAGGTATAAACCCTAACCTAACTCCTCTCCCACACACACACGGACACACATACAGAGACACACACGAACACCGACGATGTTTGACAGCATGTTGAGTGTAGACTTGTAGGAAAAATCAACAACAATATTCAGTTAGGTTTACTTTTCTGGTTTGGTTTGTCGAATTATCGGATTGGGAAAGAAAAATAATTACTATTCTATGTTTGGGTGTCAAAAGAATTGAGGAGTAAAGAAAAATAATTTTCAATGGAAAAAAATTAGGGAGGAAAGTAAATATCAAAAAATAATTTTCAATGGAAAAATAATTACTTTCCAAATTGAACCACACTTTTCTTTTCAAATTCATTGACATTTTTAAATATAAAAAAATAAATAAAAATTGTAATTTTTTAAAAGAAATAAAATGTCGAGGAATTGATTTTCTTTCTTTTCCATTACGCGAATCAAACGAGGCCCGGAAGAGAGTTTAAAAAGAAAAAAATGTTACATCAATCTCAAAACAAAGCATAAATATTTTGTTATGATTGCTATTTCCATAAAAGTCTCGTTTGATATTCAAATTCCAAAATATGAATGACTTTTACTTTAATTTTGCGAACCAATCGTGACCAAATAATATGCAGCATGACTAGGCCACTTAAAATCCTAACCCAAAAAGAGAGGAGATTGATGCGGACCATAGTCTTTTTGTTTGCATAGGGTTTTTAACTATGTATAGATTTCTAACTATGTATAGGTTTCTAAAACAGGTGACTGACTGTGCATAGGTTTCTAAAACAGGTGACTGACTGACTGTGCATAGGGTTAGAAATGGGTCTTTAACTATGTATGGGTTTCTAAAACAGGTGACTGACTGTGCATAGGGTTAGAAATGGTTAAATTGATGAGTAAAATGGTGTGGAAGTACATGGGTATTCGACCAATGGAAACTGATATCAGTTGGTATCAGTTGATAGGTAAAGGAGGGAATTTTAGAATCAAGTATCTGTCAACCTTTCCTATCTTGGTATCAAATATCTGATATGAAGAGGATATGATATCAAGTCGAGTAGAGGAATTGGCTTGAAGCATAGGCTAATAGGTCATGTACACTACTCATGTACACTACCCTGTAGGCAGTGAGCTCAGGTAGGCAGAGCCATGCCCCGTCCGAGTTGCACCCCTACACACGGTTACCATGTCTCTCTATTGTAATATACAGTAGGAAGTTCGGACACTGCAAGTATCGGTGTTTCTTCCATGTCTATGTCTAGTGAAGGATAATTGCCTAGATTTAGTCAACTTCACCCAGTTTGACTAGTTTGTCCAAGATATTGACTTAGTCAACTCAACTTCACCCAGTTTGACTAGTTACTACGCTGAACATGTGTGTCCATCTTTGCAGAATTATTTCCAAATGGATATGAATTACTACTTGCGAAATCGTTCATGGATGTACAATCGTCGTCCTGATGATATGTGTAGTGTACGGGATGAATACATAGCGGGAGTAGAGCAGTTCCTGCAGTTTGCTAAGGCGTTCCCTCAGTACATGGACGGCACCAAAATTAAGTGTCCATGTGTGAAATGTCATAACATGAAATATTATCCAGAAGTGGAAGTGACATATCATTTGTACTCGAGGGGTTTCACGCCTAATTACTATCAGTGGACCGCACACGGAGAACTTGTGTCTTTAGCATCAGAGCTGGAGCCTTATGTTGAGCCGTATATGCATACGGGACCTAATTTTGTTTCAGATAATCATACATACGATGATGGGTGCGTGAACATGGTTTTCTATACTGCAGGGCCTAGTTTCGTTCATGATGCAGCTGAGGAGGCCCCGAATGTCGATGCTGCAAAGTTCATGGAGTTGCTGGAGAATGCAAGGACTCCATTGTATCCTGGTTGTGAGGATCATTCACAGTTGGAGGTGGTTACAAGACTGTTGAACATTAAGTCAGATTTTAACATGTCGCAAGAATGCTACAACCGAGTGTTGGAGTTGATTATAGAGATCTTGCCGGCAGATGCTAAGTTACCTAAAGACTTCTATCGGTCTAAGAGGATGGTGAGATCGCTCTGGATGGGATACAAAAAAATTAATTCTTGTCGCAATGGGTGCATGCTGTACTACAAAGATGACAAGGACGCAGATGTGTACAGATTTTGTGGTGCTAATCGCTATAAGACAACTAGTACATGAAGGTCTACCGATGCAAGAAGACCAACCGATTCAATGCACTACTTGCCTTTAACGCCATGGTTGCAAAGATTATTTATGGTGAAAGAGACGGCCGAAAATATGAGTTGGCACATGCGAGAACAGATTGAAGGAGTGCTCGATCACCCATCCGATGGAGAAGCGTGGAAGCACTTTGATCGAGTGTATCCTGATTTTGCTTCAGATCCGCGTAATGTCAGGTTGGGGCTATCTTCTGACGGTTTTACTCCTTTTGGTCTTTCGGGATCCTAATATTCGTGCTGGCCTGTGATTGTCACTCCGTATAACCTACCGCCTTGGATGTGCATGAAGACTCAGTACATGTTTCTAACCGTTATAATTCCTGGTCCGAACAATCCCAAGAGGAACATTGATGTGTACTTACAGCCTTTGATAGATGAGTTGAATCAGTTATGGGAAGTAGGCGCTAACATGTACGATGTTTCCAGAAAGTAGAATTTTCAGATGAAGGCAACCCTTATGTGGACCATCAACAACTTTCCGGCCTATGGAATGTTATCTGGATGGAGCACTCATGGCCGTCTCTCATGTCCGTATTGCATGGACCGTAGTAAGGCTTTTCGCTTGAAACACGAAGGAAAACCGTGCTTCTTTGATTGTCATCGGCAATTTCTGTCAAAAGATCATCCGTTCAGAAGGAACATGAATGCATTCCGTACCGGCGTTGTAGAGAAGGGTGATCCACCGCCAAGATGGTGCGGAGCCACGATATGGGAGGAGGTTAGAGATTTTCCAAGTGCTATCGAAGCTCCTACAACTGGGTACAAGTGCGATAAATTTGGTAGAGATCATAACTGGACAAAGAGGAGCATATTCTGGGATCTGTCATACTGGAGTACCAATCTGATCAGACATAATCTTGATGTCATGCATATTGAGAAGAATGTGTTTGATAACATAATTAATACTGTGATGGACATAAAGAAAAAAACGAAAGTCAATCCCAAGGCCAGGTTGGACTTAGAAGAAATATGCAAACGCCCTGCGTTGCATTTGATAGAGCAGAATAGAAAACAGTTCCTGCCGAAGTCAATTTTCTCACTGGACAAGGAGGATAAAGTAAGACTTTGTTAGTGGATCTAGGACCTAAAATTTTCAGACGGATATATGTCAAATCTGAGAAGATGTGTCGATCCGATGGAAAACAAATTGACGGATATGAAGAGCCACGACTGTCACATATTCATGGAGAGGTTAATTCTGATTGAATTTCGGAAATTCTTACCGCAGGCAGTTTGGAATCCATTGACGGAGCTTAGCATATTTTTCAGGGATCTTTGTTCTAAAAAATTGCTCGTTGATCGTCTAGAAAAGTAAGAGAAGGACATTGCGGTAATATTATGCAAGCTAGAGAGGATGTTTCCTCCTGGATTCTTCGACTCTTTGGAGCATTTGTCGATTCATCTATCCTATGAGGCACGTGTTGGTGGACCCGTCGAATATCGATGGATGTACCCGTTCGAGCGACATTTGAATCACCTAAAAAGAAAGGTAAAAAATAAGGTATGGGCCGAGGGTTCTATTTGTGAAGCCTATATTCTCGAGGAGATTACAAACTTTTGTTCGATGTATTTCAAGCCTCATGTTGTAACTAATAGAACGAGAGCTTCCAGAAACGACGACGGAGATCATAAATATAATGATACAATACTGAAGGTATTCAATACTCCAGGAAAACCATCGGGTAAAATAAAGAAGAGATATCTGAACGATGATGAGCTAAGGGCTGCTCAGGTGTATGTATTACTGAACTGCGACGATGAGGAAGTAGAGAAACTGGAGGGGTAAGTAATTAATATGTCTATATTATTTTAATAGTGTTGATTATTATATTGTTACATTAATTGAACGATATTGTTTTCAGCATATTTAATGATGATGTGAGGTCAGGTAGGCCACACATAACAGAAGAAGAACTAGAACAAGAAATGAGGCGTTATTTTCCATCATGGTTGAGTGCATATGTAAGACTTGAGAACGCTGTAATTACCTTTCTGTATATGCACTTGATTGATAATGAGCTTAATTTCTTTTTTTGTGGTATTTAGGTCGATCGTCCATACGCAAGACTTGAGAATGAGTCTATTAGAACGCTAGCCAAGGGACCAATTTATGCTGCAAAAATATGGCCAAGCTACTGCGTTAATGGGTTTAGGTTCAAGTCAACAACTTGTGCGATCAGAGACAACTTTGTGGATCTCGACTCCACCAAAAATAACTGTTTGTGTATCAGATCTTCGAACTACAAAGATGTTGTTGCAGGTAACGATTTCTATGGCGTGCTACGGGAGATCGTGGAGATGACATATAGTTATGGAATAGAGCCTGCTAAGATTGTGTTATTCAGGTGTGATTAGTTCGATCCGATTGAAGGTCAAGATTGGAAAGTAGACAAGCACGGTCTTGTGGATATAAACTATCGGCGTCGATATCAAGCCTATGAACCATTTATCCTATCAAGTCAGGCTCAGCTCGTGTACTTCACAAGTTATCCTAAACGGAGAACAACAAGGTCGGACTGGTAGGCAGTATGCAAGAACAAAGCTAGAAATACCTTTGAGGTTGACGATATAGCTTATCAAGAGAATGAACTACCTCCTGTAACAAATATTATAGAAGTTGACACGACGGAAGTTTCTTATCACACATCTAATTGTGTAGAAGAAGTAGAATTATCTGAAGAGGAAGATGCAGATGAAAGTGAAGATGTAGAGGAGGAAGAAGAAGAAGAAGAAGAAGAAGAAGATGAAGATGAGCTAAACGAACTAGATGAATTTTCAGAAGAGGATTAAATCTGTACGTTTATTTTATCATCATATTTGACACTTTAGAGACACTTTTATCATATAAATCTATGACACTTTAGTGACACTTTTATCTGTGACTATGATATTTTTTAAAAATCTATGATGTCTATCATATAAATATGTATTTTTGTTTTATTGTCATATGTTATTATCAGGTATGACTAGACCATCTGGACGATGCGAAGGATTTTATATTAGGCAGTCCCGTCTGCCTCGAGCTGGGGATGGAGATTTCGTACTCTTATCCTCATCTTCGAGTATGCCATTATACCGTTCTGTTCCTGGTCCATTACCGGGACAGGGCAGTTCCAGCAGGTTGGCGACTCCTCCCTCGTCGTCCAGCGTTCCTGATCCCGTATCCAGATTCCTGATCCCGCGTCCATTATTCCTGGTCCCGTGTCCAGCATTCCTCCTGCCGACGGCTCCATGGGGGGAGCCGACGCCGAGCATATAGAGGACGGCGATCAGACCGATCCTGCCCAGACAGGAGGTGAGAGCGACCCTCCATGTGCTCCCCCGGGCGAGACGCGTATGGAGATTTGGACGGACGGACCTACGAAGTAAGTTAATTAGTTAATATATATTTCTCAAATAATTATATGTACATATATATTCATGAAAATTATTATTGTATAGATATCAGCCTCCTGCAGTACAGAGACAGCTGGGGGTATTTTTGAGGCAGAACTATGGTGGGCCTTGGATTAACTATTCAGATGCTCCCGCAGATAGAAAGGCCTTTTGGTTCGTCCACTTTAAGGTAAAAAATTTGTTTATTTTTAAATTTTAATAATTATTTTTGTATATTATACATCTTTTCTATGTTACTTCTTGTAGAGGACCTATTTCTATCTACCACACCGGAGGGCGAAGATCGAGGCCCAATTTTCTGCCGTCACAGGCAAACTCATCCGTGATACGATCCACGACCAGAAGTCTCATGATCGTTCTGGAAAGCCGATCCACGGTTGGATCACGCCAGAGCAGTGGACTGCGATGAAGGCTAGATTCGCCGAGACCAGATACCAAGAGCGGTCTGACAAGGCCAAGGTGGTGCGGTCGAGCGCCGGTAAGTGGTATGGTGGCTCCATTCTGATGACGGAGCATTTTCGTCGTCTGGTACATTTCCTATGATGGACATCATTTTATATATAGTTCGATAGAATGTTTAATACTAATAATAGATAATATATTTTAACAGGTAAAAAAGGATGAGGACCCGACCATAGTGACCGTCTTCCTGGTCACCCATCGGAGGGCTGGGGAGTTCATTGACGAGAGGGCGACGCAGGCATATGTACGTTCTATTCTTTATATTAATTTACCATAATTTAGAGAACAAGAAAATAGATATCAATATAGACTTTAGCAAACACTTATACGTTAGCAAACATTGTTCTAGACCGAGTTTGTTCGGCTACAAGAAGAGGCGGCTGCTGCTGCTAGTGCACCAGCAGAGGGAGGGGCTGGTACTTCCTTCCAGCCGTCTACAGCTCTATCGCCGTACGAGCTCAGGATGACCGCCATTGGCGGTCTTCAGAAGGGTACGTACTACGGTACGGGATCCTACGGTGCCTATTTGGCTTCGGAGTCATCCCGAGCCCCCTCTGTCAGTATGCAGTCTCCAGCTTTGCAGGCGTCATCACGAGCACATGATGTGTGCAGACAGCTCCACGAGCTGCATCGCAAGTTACAGCAGCAGATTTTTGAGACAGCTGGGGCAGAGCGACGATCCGATGATCACCGGACGATTTGATGCGGTTGAGCACAGTATACAGGAGTTGATGAGTCTACAGCAGGCTATAGCTGCCAGCTTGTACACGCTCACCGAGTCTAAGCAGCGCATAGAGCGTAGATGGGTCGAGCTGGAGGGATCGCAGAGGACCGTGACTGCCTCACTCACCCAGCTGCATACTTCTCTTGAGGAGAGTACTCAGAGGATGGTGAGTACCCTTGCTGCGCACGGTGATCGACTGTGAGAGATGGAGCATATACGTCCTTCCGGTCCATCGACGGCGCCGACTCCAGACGTTGTACTGCCTCCTACTGCCCCTACGGTGCAGCTCATACAGGTGCAGTATGAGTACATGTTATCCAAGATGCGCGGCAGGGGTCCTCAGTGATCCAGTAGATTTTTTTTATCATCTTTGTATGTATTGACCCTATGGGCCCATTGATCGTTTTGTACACTGATTTTGTCACGACCCGCACCCTAGAGTTAGGGCACGAGAACGTAACAACGCCCAGCCTACGCCGCAGTGTCGACGGTAGAACGCTGTCCTAGGTCTCAATGCATCTAACAGTATAAGACTAAACAGTTTATACTCCCCGAATGGGGGTGACATAGCAGAATGTAAACTCAATCACATCTAAGATAGAGCATAAAGAAAGATAGATAAAACATGAAATCGAAAAGAGATACAACAGATAGAAGTCTAAGTGTCTAAGATACAAACTCATAACACATCTCAAAACCCAAATACAGTAATCCATAAATACAACTCAAGATGACTGAAAATAAACTATATGCAAAAATCCTAGCTATCTATGCAACCTCTACTGTCTCCTCTAGGCTAGTAGGCAACCTCCAGGCTATCTATAAAATTTATCAACAGGTCCAGTCAGGACAGGAGCGAGCACATTACATCTCAACAGTTCATAGCAGGTTAGAAAATATAATCATGCAGTAAAGTAAGATACAGGTACTGAAAGAAATATAGTATATAAACAGAGAGAGAGTTGTAATAGAAATATCTACTAATAATAAAGACTAACAGTGGCTAGTGAGTCGGAGTACAATATAGACATGTAAATGGCATAGGAGATTCTGATGCTACACTATGGAAGAGATTCTGATGCTACACTACTTGGATAGTATTCACATGTCTATTTCTACTCTTCCGTACCCCCAATCAGTACACAAGGATCCAAACAGGTTATGTTATGATACTATGTAACAGCCCCCGAAGGGTGATAAGCCTCCGAAAGGTGATAAGCCCCCAAAGGGTGATATGCCCCCAAAGGGTGATAAGCCTCCGAAAGGTGATAAGCTCCCGAAGGGTGGTAAGCACCCGAAGGGTGATACATAGTAGTCCAAAAAATGGGGATTCTAGGAGACTCTGTGATCATAAGAGTATATGTTACAAGTGATCGAAGAACCTGTGAAGCATAGTAATATGACATGTAAGTGAAACGCACAGAACATGTAGTACCCGATGCTCCCTAAGGATAACATCTCAAGAAGGGATCCGTATAGTACCAACCCGTGTGACCAACGTGACAGTACAAGTAAAGTAATTTAATACAGAAAATAATTCTAAGCAGGATATGAAATGATCAGAGAATGTACTCGCATGATATCTGAATGTCCAAGGTAAAGATACTATCCGAGGAGAGGTGTCTGGCTCCTAATTAGAATAGCACAAGACACAATATGTCCAGAAGGGTAATATAAAGCACTACAATACATTCTACATGAATCTAGGTCAAACTAGGCCAAAGTCAACCCTTGGTCAACTCTGGTCAACTGCACTAGTCAAACTAGGTCAAACTAGGTCATGTCCTAACCCAGCAAGTCTTACTAGGCCTAACCAAGACTATCCTAGCAAGCACACATCAATACAAGGCTATACAAGCCAACATACACCCAACTCTATATTGTATGCAATTATTCAATACTCAAATAGACAAGAATTCACATTGGATATACACTAGGTAATCTATTACTTTAAGCTATATATGTCTACACATATATACACATGCATATATTGGTATTCAACATTAGGTCTATAATTATGGCATTTCAAATGGTTATATAAACTTATATATTACAACACAATATGCTAACATATATATAATATACATACATAACTAAGTTAACTATATTCATAAATACTTATTTAAGAGGCTATGTGTGTGTATGTGAACATGGCAAAGGGGCAAGTGAGGGTTAAATGGGCATACATAGTATATACATATCAAAGAGTGTCAAAGTGTAAGTGAACAATATGTCAAGTGTGATAGTGTCAACATATTGTAAGGGGGTACATGAGGTAATATAGGATTTGTGTTAACATAGAACATTACATCTCATTAACTTGTATATTACATACATTACATCTATTATTACATTACATTTATGCTTGCATTCATTCATCATTCATTTATTCTCTTGCACTACTATATGCACCATACATTACATACTATAGAACCTACATATTCATTACAAGCCATACTTATACATGCTTACATTAGATATGATACTCATACCTCATACATCATTTATTTAACCATTTACTCATGCTTGCATTCTCTATTTAATTACATAATGTATATACATTAACATTGGTTAAAATCAAATAGAACATTATATTACACACGAGGGTGCACAAAATGCATATACCGAATAGTAACTCCTACTAATAATCAATACTGTACCATCTCAGCATGAATTAAAATCTAGGATTAAAGTATGTTATAGATCTATGTGTTAGCTTTCCGAAACTTCAAACGGATCGCGTTTTCATTTTCGGAAACTCCCGGAATCGCGAAAACACCGAGAACGCGTTTGTCTTTCGTACAGCTGACACTCAAATAATTCTCCAGAAAATTACAGAAAGAATTAGGCCTATTAATACATGTTTTTGGAAAGCTAACTTCAATACGCTTCTTTTAAAAAAAAAGGAAGATTAAACCGAGCTTTGAGCTAGAAGTTATGACATTTCTAAGTTAGGACTGAAATTAAAAACGTGGATAAAATCATGACGGATTTGGGTAGTTTGAGACAAAAGAACACAAGTATATACCATAATATATCAAGAACTCACTCTCTACACTAATATATATATATGAGACACTATAGAACACATCTCCAATACAAAAATTTGAGATTAAACATGTAATAATTCATTCATACATAACAACAACACATAGTGTGTCCAAATTTGGGATTTTTCCACATGGACACAACCACAACACAAAGGACACTCATATGACCTCCAAATGGACACAAAATGGATACAAATGGAGATACAACCATGGAGGTCATTCATATGGGTTCAAAATAGACCTATATGCATGAGAAAATGAAAAGGAGAAGGGATTTATACCTCCCGGTAGATCGAATCGAAGAAAAGCCTTCCCAGAACGACACCGACACGTAGAGATTCCAAAAGGACACGAACGAGCTCCGAATCCTCCCAAACTTGGGTAGCTTCCTCCTTGGCTAGAATGGAGAAGGAAAGAAGAAGATTTGGTGGCAAAATGGAAGGATTTGGTGGAGAAATTGCTAGGGATTGCTCTCTAGGAATTTGGGAAAGAACAAGAGAGAGAGTGTGGATGAGAATAATGAAATGAACTTGAGCCTATCCTCTCCCAAAGTGGCTGGCCATATGGGGCTATTTGTCCTATTATGGTAAGGTCCAAAATTCCCCCACTAACCTATTCTATGAGTATTAGGAAAGGGCTAATTGGTTGGGGCTAAATTAGTCATTCTAAAGTCTCTAATCACAGTAACCTTATCCATAATAATTAGTCTAACCTCTAACTAAAATATTTCTATCATGTGGACTAAATTTAATATCATGTGGGCCATGCCTAACTAGTGTGTGGGTCCCACTAGAGTCAAACTACCCCCGGGTCCCCGTTTCAAGTCGGATTGAGTTGAAATTCGAACCCGACTCAAATAACCCCAAAACAATATCATAAATAATAAAATAATATCAAAATAATTCAAAGAGGTCAAATACAAAAATATTCTTAGGCCAAAAATGACATTAAAATATCATAATCACATGGTTAGGCTCTAGGTCAAACAGTCTCTAGGGTTTCACTAGCAAAACGTCAAAACCACAAGTCATTGATTTAAATAATTTTAAAATGATTTAAAATCACCAAAAATTATATCATGAATTAAATATCATTATTAAAATAATTATAAACACGAAATTTTAAAATTACCCTCATTTGGAAAACTGGGTGCTACAACTCTACCCACCTTAGAAAAATTTCGTCATCGAAATTTAAGATCGATAGTACTCCTTCTAGAGCCTCTAACCTACCCAATATCTAAGGTAACACTTCCTAACACTGGAATAATAAACGGACATCTAAATAGCGTCAATCTAGGAATACCTCCAACACTGCTCTGCTGTACGGCGGTAATGGAACTTCAATAAAATATGGACTGGAACCTATATCCAAGGGACTGGACCTATTTTAAAGTGGTCTTAACTAAGGATGAAAAGGAACTGATCATAGGCTATAGGTATGCTCAAACTATTATCTTCCTATTAACCATCTATTAATACATTCTATTACCATAGGAACGATGCATTACTAAGACATATAGGCCCCTATTTCTCATAACACATTTATACTCACCAAAAGACTAGTACATCCTATCAAGGCTGATACTATAATCTCTCATAAATCTCATAAGCTACATGTTTAGAGATACACATCCCCACATGAAGGACTAACCTATATATATATATATCTATAACTGATACTAATTGGGTGACGTCCCTATTTCCCAACAATTAAGGTCTAATTTTTTTTTTATCTAAATCATGCAATTTGAAGGAATAGTATACAAGGTCAGGGCATACCGTAGCAGTTGAAAGTCTCACCTAGGTGCACTAGTCGTTCTAGGTCAAAATAGTACTATGGTATCAACACACAAACAATCTAGGGTGTCCTAATTGGGAAAGTAAGGGAACAACAATCATCAAGGTTGTAGGGCTGTCTACCATCCTATATAAAAATTGGTCATTAACAAGCAACTAAGAAATTATTAAAAGGTTACTATTCCATAAAATGGCAAAAATTGAAAATTTAGGCACAACAAATCACAAATAGATTTTTGTCTTGACACGATCTAAGTTGATCAATTTCGGGATAAAACGAGATTTGGGCAAGAAGGAAAATCAATGAAATCAAAGTATGAGCACGAGCATCCAATGATGGAGGTTCAGGTCATGATTAAATTTAATTCGACTGAGTACGAATACGAGGTTCATAGGCGATGAAAAAATTTCAAAAAGAATTATCAAGGCTGTCGCGAATGAGACTCTAGGGTCAAGTTTAACTATGTCTCTATTCTCGTAGATTGATACATGAAAAAGCGAACCAAAGTGCAATAGGTTGATCAGACCATCATGTACCGGTTCTGATTAGATAATATGTTAGTGGGTGGCCACCCAATAAAATATGTCATGACCAAGCTCGAAAATAGATAAGCTTCCAAAACTAAGGCTAATTTAGTAGCACAAGATATAAGGGTGGTAATGATGAAAGGAATTACATAGTCCAAGTTCCTTAACCAACGGGTCAAGTAATCAGATAAGGTACAAGGTTAAGCATCTAAGGAAACAAGCAGAACACCATCACATGTCGGGTCGAAAGAATTGAGTCAAGGCCGGATTTCTAATTAAAATAAGAAGAAATTTAGTATAATGGTAGAGGTTATAGTTTAGCCAGTTGACCAAAAAATCATATCAAGAAAATAGAGTACAAGAAGACGGGTTTTAGTGGGACATGATATACCTACACGAAGGTGAGCTCGTCTAGGTCTTGCATATAAGATTTGTTGGAGGGTAACAGCTAGTATTACATTCCGAATATCAAAGTCACGATAAGGAACGTCAAGGATCTCAATTAGAAAGTGGGAGTTCAAGAGGTGGTAATTAATGCACAAAAATAATGAAGATCGAGTTAGTCATCTGCTTCTGATACTCTTAAGTTCATCTGGTCATAACTTGCCAATCATATCTTTACCTCACCAGTCTCCATATGAAAATTTAACCTTTACTTAAACCCTTACCATGACTACCGTAAGCAATTTCCAATTTCCAAACATCATTCTTGAAGCACAACCCTCACATTTAGGAATCAACATTAACCATTTATTTAAATTTCCAAGTTCTTTCACCTTGTCTTAAATTTGACCCAAAACCTCTAAATCCCGTTTACGAATTCCTTGAACTTGTTCAAATTGTTCTCCTCGTATTATTTAATTTAAATCTCTAGGCCTTACAAAACTTATCTTTCATCATAAAATCAACTTCCGTATTTTCTTCGACATACACCCTTGAATATTATTCTCCTAAAAATATTTCACAACAATCTCTAAACTTCCATAACTTTGTGCTCTCTCTATCCCTAGTCATTTTCTCCCAACATCTTGTTTAATATCCTTATTAAACACAATTAACTTCTTTTTTCCATTACTAACCTTCTACATAGCCTCAGAGTAAAAGTTTTCCCCAGAATCAATAACCAAGATTTTCTAAGTTCTCAAAACTAGATTGACCTCTGATATCCTCATTAGTTTTGAATACACCTATAAACTATCTCATAACCCCAAAATTTCTCTAAATGTAATTGTTTCCAGATTGGCAGTATACATCTCCTTATTCTATTCGAGACCTTTACCACATTTCTATCTCATGTTTCCATATGGAACACTCCACATTTGATTTTCTTTAGATCATTATAAAATAACCAGTTACGTCTTCTCTGAGCTACATAATTTACGTCACTTCCTTAGCCTTCCCCATGCAAAAGATACGAAAATTCAAGGGTTTCGAAGTACATCTGGTAGGGACGACAAGATATGGGTAATTAATGTAATGAGACGGAGTTTAAGATAAGAGGTAAATAAGAATGCAAGGGAATAATGGCGAGAAAGAATAATGAAGATATGTTCCTTCTCATCGGTTCAAACGAGAGGAACCCATCAAGCTTAAATTCAATAGCAAGGAATGAGGGTGAATCCAAACAAGAGGAAAAAGAATTCCAATTGAAGTTCAAAATGAGTTTCTCAGGGGTCGTCCCAGAAATCTCTCAAAGAATCCTAAGTGTGATTGAGTACCTTGGATTTGAAAATATTAATCTAAATACAAAATTAAATCAACAACTACAAAATTTTATCAAAATTATCAACTAATACCAGGATTCAAAGTTCTACAATGAATCCACAAAATCAAATTCAAATCAAGGAAAAAGGTGAATCAAAACAAGGAAAAGGAGTTTAAATCGGAATTCAAAATGAGATTCTCAAGGGTCATCCCAGGAATCTCTCAAGGAATCCTAACAGTGATTGAGTATCCTCTCATCCTAACACCTTAATTTATATATCCTATAGCAGGCTCGTAGTAGTACAACTAAGTCGTTACGCTACTACGAAATCGCACTAATGCTAATCTCGACCTGCATGGGCCACCACTAAAAACGTGTCACGACCCGCACCCTAGAGTTAGGGCACGAGAACGTAACAACGCCCAGCCTACGCCGCAGTGTCGGTGGTAGAACGCTGTCCTAGGTCTCAATGCATCTAACAGTATAAGACTAAACAGTTTATACTCCCCGAATGGGGGTGACATAGCAGAATGTAAACTCAATCACATCTAAGGTAGAGCATAAAGGAAGATAGATAAAATATGAAATCGAAAAGAGATACAACAGATAGAAGTCTAAGTGTCTAAGATACAAACTCAGAATACATCTCAAAACCCAAATACAGTAATCCATAAATACAACTCAAGATGACTGAAAATAAACTATAAGCAAAAACCCTAGCTATCTATGCAACCTCTACTGTCTCCTCTAGGCTAGCAGGCAACCTCCAGGCTATCTGTAAAATTTATCAACAGGTCCAGTCAGGACAGGAGCGAGCACATTACATCTCAACAGTTCATAGCAGGTTAGAAAATATAATCATACAGTAAAGTAAGATACAGGTACTGAAAGAAATGTAGTATGTAAACAGAGAGAGAGAGCTGTAATAGAAATATCTACTAATAATAAAGACTAACAGTGGCTAGTGACTCAGAGTACAATATAGACATGTAAATGGCATAGGAGATTCTGATGCTACACTATGGAAGAAATTCTGATGCTACACTACTTGGATAGTATTCACATGTCTATTTCTACTCCCCCGTACCCCCAATCAGTACACAAGGATCCAAACAGGTTATGTTATGATACTATGTAACAGCCCCCGAAGGGTGATAAGCCTCCGAAAGGTGATAAGCCCCCAAAGGGTGATATGCCCCCAAAGGGTGATAAGCCTCCGAAAGGTGATAAGCTCCCGAAGGGTGGTAAGCCCCCGAAGGGTGATACATAGTAGTCCCAAAAATAGAGATTCTAGGAGACTCTGTGATCATAAGAGTATATGTCACAAGTGATCGAAGAACCTGTGAAGCACAGTGATACGACATGTAAGTGAAACGCACAGAACATGTAGTACCCGATGCTCCCTAAGGATAACATCTCAAGAAGGGATCCGTATAGTACCAACCCGTGTGACCAATGTGACAGTACAAGTAAAGTAATTTAATACAGGAAATAATTCTAAGTAGGATATGAAATGATCAGAGAATGTACTCGCCTGATATCTGAATTTCTAAGGTAAAGATACTGTCCGAGGAGAGGTGTCTGGCTCCTAATTAGAACAGCACAAGTCACAACATGTCCAGAAGGGTAATATAAAGCACTACAATGTATTCTACATGAATTTAGGTCAAACTAGGCCAAAGTCAACCCTTGGTCAACTCTGGTCAACTGCACTAGTCAAACTAGGTCAAACTAGGTCATGTCCTAACCCAGCAAGTCTTACTAGGCCTAATCAAGACTATCCTAGTAAGCACACATCAATACAAGGCTATACAAGCCAACATACACCTAACTCTATATAGCATGCAATTATTCAATACTCAAATAGGCAAGAATTCACATTGGATATACACTAGGTAATCTATTACTTTAAGCTATATATGTCTACACATATATACACATGCATATATTGGTATTCAACATTAGGTCTATAATCATGGCATTTCAAATGGTTATATAAACTTATATATTACAACACAATATGCTAACATATATATAATATACATACATAGCTAAGTTAACTATATTCATAAATAATTATTTAAGAGGCTATGTGTGTGTATATGAACATAGCAAAGGGGCAAGTGAGGGTTAAATGGGCATACATAGTGTATACATATCAAAGAGTGTCAAAGTATAAGTGAACAATGTGTCAAGTGTGATAGTGTCAACATAGTGTAAGGGGGTACATGAGGTAATATAGGATTTGTGTTAACATAGAATATTATATCTCATTAACTTGTATATTGCATACATTACATCTATTATTACATTACATTCATGCTTGTATTCATTCATCATTCATTTATTCTCTTGCACTACTATATGCACCATACATTACATACTATGGAACCTACATATTCATTACAAGCCATACTTATACATGCTTACATTAGATAGGATACTCACACCTCATACATCATTTATTTAAACATTTACTCATGCTTGCATTCTCTATTTAATTACATAATGTATATACATTAACATGGGTTAAAATCAAATAGAACATTATATTACACATAAGGGTGCATAAAATGCATATGCCGAATAGTAACTCCTACTAATAATCAATATTGTACCATCTCAGTATGAATTAAAATCTAGGATTAAAGTATGTTATAGATCTATGTGTTAGCTTTCCGAAACTTCAAACGGATCGCGTTTTCGTTTCCGGAAACTCCCGAAATCGCAAAAACACCGAGAACGCGTTTGTCTTTCGTACAGCTAACACTCAAATAATTCTCCAGAAAGTTACAAAAAGAATTAGGCCTTTTAATATATGTTTTTGGAAAGCTAACTTCAATATGCTTCTTTTAAAAAAAACGGGAGATTAAACCGAGCTTTGAGCTAGAAGTTATGATATTTCTAAGTTAGGACTGAAATTAAAAACGTGGATAAAATCATGACGGATTTGGGTAGTTTGAGACAAAAGAACACAAGTATATAACATAATATATCAAGAACTCACTCTCTACACTAATATATATATATGAGACACTATAGAACACATCTCCAATACAAAAATATGAGATTAAACATGTAAGAATTCATTCATACATAACAACAACACATAGTGTGTCCAAATTTGGGATTTTTCCACATGGACACAACCACAACACAAAGGACACTCCTATGACCTCCAAATGGACACGAAATGGACACAAATGGAGATACAACCATGGGGGTCATTCCTATGGGTTCAAAATAGACCTATATGCATGAAGAAATGAAAAGGAGAAGGAATTTATACCTCCCGGTAGATCGAATCGAAGAAAAGCCTTCCCGGAGCGACACCGACACGTAGAGATTCCAAAAGGACACGAACGAGCTCTGAATCCTCCCAAACTTGGGTAGCTTTCTCCTTGGCTAGAATGGAGAAGGAAAGAAGAAGATTTGGTGGCGAAATGGAAGGATTTGGTGGAGAAATTGCTAGGGATTGCTCTCTAGGAATTTGGGGAAGAACAAGAGAGAGAGTGTGGATGAGAATAATGAAATGAACTTGAGCCTATCCTCTCCCAAAGTGGCTGGCCATATGGGGCTATTTGTCCTATTATGGTACAGTCCAAAATGCCTCCACTAACCTATTCTATGAGTATTAGGAAAGGGCTAATTGGTTGGGGCTAAATTAGTCATTCTAAAGTCTCTAATCACACTAACCTTATCCATAATAATTAGTCTAACCTCTAACTAAAATATTTCTATCATGTAGACTAAATTTAATATCATGTGGGCCATGCCTAACTAGTGTGTGGGTCCCACTAGAGTCAAACTACCCCCGGGTCCCCGTTTCAAATCGGATTGAGTTGAAATTCGAACCCGACTCAAATAACCCCAAAACAATATCATAAATAATAAAATAATATCAAAATAATTCAAAGAGGTCAAATGCAAAAATATTCTTAGGCCAAAAATGACATTAAAATATCATAATCACATGGTTAGGCTCTAGGTCAAACAGTCTCTAGGATTTCACTAGCAAAACGTCAAAACCACAAGTCACTAATTTAAATAATTTTAAAATGATTTAAAATTACCAAAAATTATATCATGAATTAAATATCATTATTAAAATAATTATAAATACGAAATTTCAAAATTATCCCCATTTGGAAAACTGGGTGCTACAGATTTTCATTCTTATTTGCCCTCCATTGTGGACATGTATGTTTGTTGGATATTTACTTTGTGATATTTACTTTTTTGGTATTTTTATTATGATATTTACTTTGTCATATCTGCGACGGGGATGACAAATATACCTACGCTGGGTTATAAGCGATGATCTGATATACAAAGGAGGTGCTGCCCAAATTTTAAAAAAATATAATGTGTATTTTTGTGATGATGTGTGTCTGTGTTTACAGTGTATGTGAAATACAGTGTTCGGAACCATCGATAGTTTCGATTACTATTGTATATTTGTCACGACCCGCACCCGCTTTTCGGATACGAAGCGTGTCCAAGCCCAGCTACGCATCGAGCGGACTCCAGCCGACTCGAATACGTAAATGCTGTCAAGGCTATGGTATACTACCAACTCATGGCAAACAAATCTATATCTCAATCCACAATAAGAATATGAAACATGAATGAACACTATGGGTCGTGGTCTGCAGCCCACTTGCATATATGTCCGATAAGAATCTAAAGGAAATAACAAGAGTCTAAAATAGAATCAAGAAACAGGATATCTCATGATAAGGTATGAAAGCACGAGCGGATAATAAACACAATAACGATACCTGAATCCCGCAAGAACCGCAAATCCTCTGCCATCCAGAACTACTAGCTAACTCCATGCAATCGCTAAACCTGAGGAGATCATCAGGTCCTCAGAGGACATAGCAAGATACATAATATACATGCCTATCTAACAGTTTTATCATGCAGGAGAAAATAAACAAGAAGAAACAGGAACACGACAATGACTACGAACACGAACACAAACTCGAACACGAACACGAACACAAACCCGAACACACGAACACTAGAACAACTACGTATAAATGAACTGTCGGATGAACGATAATCACGAGATCAATGGAAGAAATCAAACCCTCATCCCGAGTGTGGACTCACGGGTTTGAACTAAACACTAACCCTCATCCCGAGTGTGGACTCTCTAGTTAGTACTAACCCTCGTCCCGAGTGTGGACTCTCTTGTTAGTTCACGGCAAGGCACCCTCATCCCGAGTGTGGACTCTCTGGTGCAAGTACTACATCACCGCCCCGAGTGTGGACTCTCTGATGTAAACACCCTCGTCCCGAGTGTGGACTCTCTGGTGCAAGTCAAGTCATATCAGGTCAACACTCTCGTCCCGAGTGTGGACTCTCTGGTACAAATAATTGACATCCTCGTCCCGAGTGTGGACTCACGGATGTAAACAGATCAAGAAAAACACCCTCGTCCCGAGTGTGGACTCTCTGGTGCCAAGGAAAACAATATCAAGAATTTGGCAGTTCAATTACACGTACTCATTCTATGACACGACTCAAGCAAGGTACTGACGAGAAACTCCAGGTGTGAACCACAAGACCAAACATGAACACGGCTATATGCAATGGAAAAGACTCAAAATAATATAATACGAAAAGCACATGTTCATAAACAGTCAAAACTGGAAAATGAAATACAATACATGTAAATAAAACTGTAGAAGAATGCAAGGTATACTTGCCTGTAACTAGAAGTTGAGTATGCAAATCAGGTATCGAGCCCGAGTCCAGAGTGTCCAAGTACCCTAGAGATAATTTAGGATTTAAATTAATTATTTGAAGTAGCAATCTCTTTTTATCAACTAACATATATTTAGCTTATCAAGGAAGAGGAAGAAAAATAATACCATGATCAAACTGCACCCTACTTGCTAGACACTTCTATAATACTACCCTCCAATATGTCACCATAGCCCAAAGTATGGCAAAATATTTATTACTAGCCAAAGAAAATATATTAGGTTAAATATCAACAACAAATCTTTTAGGTTGAATCTATGCATTCAATTTGGAACCCAAGCAAGCACCACAAAGGAGAACCCCAAAACTAACCACATAGGGCTTCAACCCTGAACCACATTTATACTAGCTATTAGCTATGAAACCCCTATGTGGGAAGGAAAAACCTAAACAAATAAGAGACAGGAAGCACACAGCACCATAAAATCCCTACACCCAGGATTCGAACCCAGGGTCTGCCCTTTAACCAACCCAGCACACTACCATTCGAGCTATACTCACATGTGTGTAAGTCATAGGTAGTGTAATTTCTTATTGGTGGTGATACATGGCTGTTCCCCATATAATATTCTTCACAGTTCCTCCTTCCAAGCATTTTATACAGGAGTGCACATCTCTACGAATAACCCTTATCAAATGCACACACTCTTAATCTCCTCTTATGTAAAAATCATTCAACCAACTTTGTATCCCTCAAAACCTAGGTTATACATAGGCACCATTATACTAGGGAGGACTCTATACTGTAAGCAGCGTGGTAAGTATTAGGAAACTATGACAGAGGACGGAAGGAAGAAGGGGATGAAGAGCTTACCGCTTCGGGATAGAGGCTCACGTCGAGTATCCAGAAGAAGGGGAGCATCGCTTGCGCACTCGCGGTGGGGCTGTGGGGACAATCGTGAGTTGCCAGGAGGGGTTGTGGGCACGGTCGTCCAACAGTGCACTATTACTACTGCACCTTTCTTTCTTCAGCGGCTTGACGAGGTCGACACTGGTTTCATGGCACTGTGCTCGCGGCAGAATCGTGAGGGTCTGCGGAGAATCGAAGGAAAGTGCTGAGAACAGGCAAGCTTCCTTCCTCGACTCAGCCTCCGTCTCGACGGAAGTAGGGAGATAGTTGCTCGGACCAAGGCGTCCGAAAACGCACGCCTGGGCGGTTTGCTTGCTCGGTGCAGGTGATAGACGATTTTGGAGGAACGTCCAAAAGATGGGGACGGTCGTCGCCAAGCTCCCAAACTCGCACGGTGGTACCGTACTGTCCGGAGGGGTACGACTCTGCTTGGTGCTCGACCGGTGGTATCACATGTCGACGCATGTAGCAGCAACCTCTGGGTTTGTCGAGAAGGGACCGCGCGCACACGTCAATGCCGACGACGTCAGCACAATGTATGGTCGCCTGCCGGGTTAGCGGCCTCGCGGGTACTGCTACGACTTGGTGAACGCAGCGGCTGCTACCTAGGTTGACGCGGGACTCGGCGAGGGGCGCGCACAATGCTGCCGACGGTGCGGTACGGCATGGTGTTGTTGCCAGCATGGGGACGAGTACGCTACTGCGACTACCGGAGAGGTCGCGTGCGGCTCCATGTTCGAACGATCCTGACGACAATACTGTTCTGGCAGTCGCTTGTGATCGGGTGTACATGGAGTTTGAGAATTTGGTGTTGGGTCGGTGTCCCCGGAACGAGGAGGACCATCCTGCTCGTGCGGCTGGGCTCTGAGACAAAGACAGTACCCTCCTCTGGCCGACGATGTGCTGTGAGCATGGGGGTGGTGCGAGGGATTGGAGAAGCAAGACGGCTGTCACCATATGTATTACGTATTAGGGTTTTGTTTGTAGGAAGGTTCTGTATTTATACAGCAGTTTGTGGGCCTTACCTGGGCTGGAATGGAGTCCAATGCTGGGTGGAGTGTTTGGGCTCAACGAAAGAATACCTGCTTCAGGATCTAATCTGGGAATTCTATATATATTATATATGTACTGGTAGTAGACATGTTGGCGTGGCCTATGGTTCACTCCTGGGAGTTTTGGTTTGTGATGGGCTGGCAAGTCAATTCTCTCCAAAGCTTTTTTTTGTGTCCCATGTTGTTGAGAGGAGTAACATCAATTATATATATATATATACATATATCCCTATATATATGTTACTCTAATCCAATAACCTAAAAATATTGAATAGGAATTTCAAATAGATTTATAACTAATATTTATTTGCTCACGATAAATCCTACGATAGAATCCTATAATAAAAAAATAAGTAATAAACCCAAAATTTATTATACAAAATCTTAAATAGAAAATATTTCCAATAAATTAGGAAAAGCTTTCCATAATAATAATTCATCTAATATCAATAACCTTTATATAATAAATAACAATTATTTATGAAAATAAATAGTAAACCATTAAAACAAATTACCAATACATATATGCACCAGGTGCATCTACATGGACGTCTCTGGACGCACTACATGACTACACGGGCTCGGGTTTAGTTCGGGTCAAGTTCGGACAAGAATGGTACAACCGGCCTCCTAAGAGTCATAATATTAATAAATAAATAATTAAATCATTTTACAGGGTTCAAGTCGCAATCTGTCATGGTTTTCCTAGTTAGGACGTACGTGTGGCTGGGTCTTCCTTGGCATAACTAATACACTAGTCAAGGCATGCCACTGCTCTATCCGTGTCATGATTCCTAGTCGTCTGATACTTCAAAACTCAACCATGGCTAAAGTCATCTACCGTAATAATTAACTAAATAATTATTTATAAAATCCTAAAAATCACCATTTAAATCAAATAATTAAAAATAAAAATAAAATTTTTGGGAAGGGAGGCTACAAATCTACCCACATTAAAAATAATTTCGTCCTCGAAATTCTAATTCTTAACTATTCCTAAAAATTCAGAGTCCTTAATCTCCTCAAATTTAATTTCAAAAAATATTTTATATCCTCCTCCCAGCCATTTTATAACTCTGAATACTTGAGGACTTCTACCCACCTTTGGTCACACTACTCCTCAAAATACGGTCACTAAAATGTTATAATCTTCTAACTACTGGCTAACAGTCCTTCCAACAGATATCTAGGGCATATGGCATCTATAATCCCTCATATCTATAAATAACCAAATATTCAATAGTCAAGTAATATTATATCATAATTTAAGAATTTCTGATAAATCCTAGACAGCACGATTCATTCGTCACCTCGAAATAGGAAGGGACGAGAATTCAATGATACGGAAAACAAGGGAGTGTAATTGAGAGCAACATTGAATTTTCAAGGACGTAGAGAATTTTTAGGAGAATTTTCAAGGGAGAGTGGATTGAGATTCCTAAGGTTTAGTCAAGTCGCAGGCTCATACCAGTACAGTTACGTAACCGGTACGATATGCTCTGACATGCATGGACCACCATAAAAACTTGTCATGACCCTGTAGAAGCATGGAAAATATCAGAATAATGATCTATGCGGCTCAGAACAGGAGAACCCCATGCGGCTCATACAGGAGCAGTCCCATGCGGTTCAGAGAGACTCTTAGTCTCATGCGGCTCATACAGGAGCAATCCCATGCGGGTCAGAGAGGCTCTTAGTCTCATGCGGCTCGGGATAGGAGAGTCCATGCGGCTTACATAGAGACAGTCCTATGCGATTCAAAGAGTCCCCCAGTCGCATGCAGTTCAGAAGTACATGCGGCTCACATTCGACCAACAGAGATATGCGGCTCGGTCAATGCCACGTGCCCCCATGGGACCCCTTCACACAGCTGGCCATCGAGTAATGGCCCTATTTAATGCTCTGCCATGATTTGACAGCTGACGGCTCTGACATGAAGTATCATAATGGCCCTGTCATAATGGCAAACTCTTTGGGAATAGGAGAAAATCTCTGATACGATCCGAGATTAACACGTGGCTACATCCATGCGGCTCCAGTGAAGTACAGCTTCATACGGCTGGCAAGAATCGTCTTCCTGCGGCTCACCAAGAAGCCATCCCATGCGGCTCGCAAGTACTACACTTATGCAGCTCATCGAGAAACCATCCTATGCGGCTCGCAAATACTATACCTATGTGGCTCATTGAGACGCTGTCTCATGCGATTCATGGATATCATGCGGCTCTGGCAGAATCCATCATTAAGACACGTGGCAGAGATCCAATTGCCTCCACGACTTGACATCTGGTAGCAAGGATAATTATGAGATGCAAATTAATCAGAGATTTACCAGATCCCAATGACCATATTTAATATTATCCTCATAATTAATGAGATCAGGTCATATCATTCATGATCAAGCCAATAGGACACGTGGAGAGAGATCCAAGCTTGACACAACCAATCATGAAGATTTAAAGCAATCAGCATTAATCAATCGTAGGATTCAGTGCTATCCCCATTTATGGCCCCAATCCTTCACGATTAAAATGAATGGTCCAGATTGATTAAGCATCAGGCTGCCGCCACTTTGAGAATGGATAATCATCCAAACCTTAATGATGCTCCCCACTATTATAAATAGCAGGGTGCCATTCCCTTGCAAAAATATACAAAGAGAGATATACGCTATCAGAGAGAAAAATTCACAGAGAAAGAGAGAAGCCAGAAGAGCAATACGAGGAGAGCAAGAAAAGTATTTCTTCGTCAACGCCAACCATCTCGTCACAGTAGCCAAGGCTGCATACCGATCGTCCAAGGAGTAAGGCAGGGCTGCCGTCGCCTTCCCGAGCCTCTATCGTCACCCCCAGAATCTAAAATAAACAATTGTACTTAGACTGCTGTACCTAGGTTTTCGTCCCTAGGCTTTCTTTGTACAAGTGAGTTTGTATTGTGAGTCTAAGTTCAGTCCTCCCATAAAATTGTTCTGTACTTTTACAATCAATGGCAAACACGGTGGCGACTCTGCTGGGGACTAACTTCTCCACGGCTGAGGAGTTGGTGACGCAATCGAATGCAGCCAAACTTGGCTCCACGCAACAAAAGATGTTCGTCTGCTTCGACCAACAGGCGTTTGAAGAGATGCTCTCCGAAGGAAGGGCTGGCCTGGTCCAGAAGCGCACCCGCGGCACGAAGGCTCGCAAAGAGTGGAGGCCAAAATCATTTGCTCCTCCCCAAGCCCTCAATGGGATATCCTCTGTTGCTCAAGACGGCGAGAAAGACTCTCCTGCGGCCCCACTTCAGACCATAGACACCTCTGTTGTCCCCAAGTCCGGCAGAAGAAAATACTATGATGCTGGACTTGCAGGGGCAAAGAGGAACTCTATGAGATCCGAGCCGCATAAGGGTATTATCCGCAGGGAGAAAGCTCATGCGGCTACATCCGCCAGCCGTATGGAAAAAACTCATGCGGCCAAATCTGTCAGCCGTATAGCTTATGCGGCTACAGTTGCCAACCACATGGATGAAACTCATACGGCTAAGAAAGTCAATCGCTTGCAGAAAACCCATACTGCCACAATTGCCAACCGCATGTGGTCAGCCTGCACGGTCGTGACTCCTAGCCGCATAAAAACAACTCATCCAACGGCAGAAGACAACCGCATGCAGACAGCCTGCACGGTACCCAATTCTAGCCGCATAGCGTCCGTTCCACGCTTCTCTCGATCAATCTTTGACCGTCTCTCATGCGGTCCTGACTCTGATAGTTCTCTGGATGATAAGCCAGACTCTGTGGTGTTCAACTTGGACTCCTCCTATTACGCACCCGCAAGTGCTAAAAGGAGGAAGCCTAGGGCAGTGCCGGCTCACCAAGCCCAGGCAGCTGTCCCAACCTCTAACTATCGGGGCGTCCCGTTGATTATCACACGGGCCTCTGATGGGAAGTTGTATAGAACCACTCGAGTCCAGCCCCCGGCGGCAAAAGGACAAAGTGGTTCCTCTGACCTGCGTGAGGCGATCCTCCACAAGCGCAAGGAAAGAGAAAGAGCCTCGGCGTGCAAAGAGTCCTCACTTGGACATCACTGCACCCAAATCATCGTCAATTGCTGTTGCAACAGCGCGGCAGCAGTGGAAGATCGGCCGTCCGTCTTCCAAAGACTACGGCATCCGAGCTCAGAAGACGAGGCACCTCCTGTTGTCTCCTGCAATTCCACTCAGAAAGTCCCCGCCGAGGGAAGAAGGAAGAAGGCAAGCATTTCCACCCCGAAGACCTCAACCACCACAGCTAAGAAACTGTCGTCTAAACGGTTGTCCTCCACCGAAATATTCTAACACACCCGTTCAAAGACAAAATCTGCTGCAATGGGAAATTCATCATCCACATCGCTGGGGGTCGTGGAAACTGGGGGTAGCACTCCTCCGAACATCCACAACAATCTGATGTTTCAAGGAGCCGAGCCCGGGGAAACAACTCTTCCATCAGGTACAACAGACGCTGATGTCCCTGAGGACATCCATGGCTCTTAAGACGAAGCAAGCTCCGAGGCTGGGGATACCGTTCCCTCCGAGTCCGAGCCCGAAGAGAATATTTCCATCTACCCCGATGACTTCTCGGTGCATGGGTACGACTCGGAGGGCACATCCTCCACCGTTCCTTCCATCACTCCTCATGTAAGGACGGTATTCATGACGGACAGCAACCAAGGTGGTTCCAGCGATCGCCAACGCATCGACACTTTGGAGGCTATACTGCAGGCCTTGGTCAAGTCTGTAGATGAAATCAAAGTCGCTCTTCCAACTCTGCAAGGAGGAACGCCTGGCCAAACAAGTACGGGTCCCGCGGTCAATGCGGACTCGAACTCAGCGACACCAAACCCGGGCAATAATCCTCCCGAAATAACAGCCCCTACCGCGACAGATGACGCCCGAGAAGTAAGAAGAGAGGTCCAGGAGCTTCGAGCCATGTTCTATGCCCGAGAAAACGCTCAAGACCTCAGAATGCGGCAACCATATCCCGCCGAATGGAGGGATGTGCCATTCCCACCAAAATATAAGCCGTTCAATATCAACCCATATGATGGCAAGACCTCAGCAAGTCGGTACATCACTTACTTCGAGGTCACCACCGACCATCTACCCCATGATGATGCTATCCTCACACGACTATTCATTGGGGCATTGGAAGGAGTCGTCTTTGATTGGTATCGCAATCTGCCAGACAACTGCATCCACTCCTTCGCCGGCTTCAAGCGCCTGTTCTTGGAGAGATTCTACGAAGTAGGACAAGACGTCACCATGTCCACTCTCATGGACGTCGTCCAAGGGGAGAAGGAATTAACAAGGAACTACATTGAGTGGTTCCGCCAAACCGCCATGAAGCTGCCCTCCCGAAATCCAGATTCCTCTTTAATTGAAATTTGCCAAAAGATACTGCTCCCAACAATCAGTCTCTGGATGGGCAAAAGTCAATTCAAAGATTGGAAGACATTCATCATCAGTGCCACAAGCGCCGAAAAATGACTGAAGAAGGCTCGCCAACTGGGATTGCACATCTCGGAAGGAGAAAACAAGGACAAGCGTCCCAACAACGATAATGGGGGAAGCCCCTCTAACAATCGGAACAGCAAGGAAAAGCAGGCTATGGTGGCCGATACTGCACAAAAACCTGAGCCGAAGCCAGCAGACAAACAATGGCCGCAAATCGATTACTCCTTCGAAGACAGTCACGCCAAGCCCATCTTGGACATGCTCATACAAGGGGACAGGATTCAGCTTCCTCCACCAAGACGGGAACCGCGGCCGGCAGAGATGGAGAATCCAAAGTACTGCCATTATCATCGCTACGTCCATCATGCTACACACGATGCTACCACTAAACGGTACATCCAAACTATCGATTCGAACGCTCTGGCCATCATTTCGAAGAGATAACCGTGGCGGCCAACTATGTTCATACAATTTGGCAGCTTCCCCCGACGAAACTCTAGACGGGTGGTCCCCACCCTCTGGCAACAATAGAAATAGCCAATCTTCCCCTCCCCGAGATCAGGCTACGGTCTATGTCCCCTCACCACATCATGAGGGAGGTCATGTGGGTCCATCCAGACTTGGTATCGAAGTGACTCACCCACCATCTCCATTCGAAGAAGAAGAGTGGAAAAGTTAACCAGCCCACAATCTCGACAAAGGAAGTCACAGCCGTCGTCACCGGTCTGGAGGAACAATCCCAACCTGTGATTGAACTCGTTGAAGATCATCAGGCCCGCTACCAACCGACGCTCCGGGACCTTCTCAGGCTCCGACGACCGACAAGCCTAGGCCGAAGGAGACCCGCTTCGACAAATCTCTCCGAAAAGAGGTAGCCCAAGGGTTAGAGAGGCCCTACAACTTTGACATCTTAGCACAATTGGCTAACACACCGGCCAAGTTATCACTGTACGAACTCCTAAGGCTCTCCAAGGACGTTCGTATTGTATTAAGCGAAGCACTCCAAAATGCCGATGTCTATCTGGCTCAATCCAACCTCACCGGGGAGGACTCACCCATGGATCTCCAAGACAGTGCCTACACGGGAGCAATGCCCAACATCGTCTTCACTCCGCAAGACATGCTCATCAAAACCAACCTACACGATCGCCCGCTATACTACACGGGATACATCGGCGACGTGAAGGTGGATCGGATGCACATAGATCCTGGCTCTTCCATAAGCATCATCCCGAAGGGTCTGCTACATCATCTCCGCATCCCGATGCATCGTCTGACGCCTACAAGCACCGCCATTAGCGGTTTCAATTCGGACAGGAGCTACCCAATTGGAAAGATTCGTCTGAAGTGCCAAATTGGCGATCTCCAGTCGGAAGTCACCTGTTACGTCATAGATGCAGACACTTCTTACAACATCCTCTTGGGGCACCCTTGGATACACGATTATATGATCGTGTCTTCTATGCTGCACCAATGCTTCAAGTATGTCGACAAATACGGCTTCGTGAGGACAGAATTTGCTGACATCGATCCCTTCAAAGGGGTCGAATCCTACTACTCAGACTCCTGCCTATACAAAAAGTCGAAGAGGCACCTTGGTGAAGGAGATGTGCAAGCTCGTACCGAGACAGCCACAGGATCAGAAGAACCCCTAACGATCCACCTCCAAGCTCGCAAACCTGGCAAGTCCGCACCCCTTACAGCCACTCTGCGTAAGGACGTAATCAGCCTCTCGGCGCAAAAAGAGCAAATGATAATCCGGCTGCCAAGGTCTGGCCAAGTGCCGAGACCCATAACGGAGCCACTGACAATCAGACTGCCTAGGGTCGGTCAACCCCAAACGGAGAAGCTCAATCCCTCCGATAGGCCACTGACGATACGCCTTCCCAAGAAGGGTCGTCACCCCGATGCGAGGTCTGACGCTTCTAGCAAACCGGCCACTCCTCACTCCACATCAAGTGCCAAACTGGGGGTCGCTAGTCTGCCAACGACTCCACGCTCTGCTCCATCAACTGAACCACTGACAATCAAGCTTCCCAGGACGTCCTCTCAGTCTTTATTCACGCAGGGGGTAGCCGAAGAGAAACCAGAGTTAGCCAAGTATATGGCCGCCCACACTGATGTTCCCTCTGCAGATGATGTAATCCCCCTAGAAAAGATACCTTACTTCCTCAATAAAGGGTTATCTTTGAACTACACCGAGCTCAATAAACTATGTATAATGTATGCTATGGAACACGGTATAGGCACTCACCTACACACACAGGTGACAAATGTGTACACCGTGATCCAGCTTACTCCACTAGAAGACGCTTACCGAATATTCGAGGGAGGGGACCATCCAATCATCTTCGGCCAGAAGGACGACCCGCAGCCCTTTACCATAGAAGAAGTCGACCTTGAATCAGATGCCGGGAGACTGCCTCTGTATCTTTATAGCCCCCAATCCAAATACCTCATGCAAAAACAGGGGTATGATCTGGAGACTACGCCAGGCTTGAACTACGGCACTGGGCGACGATTACCTTTAAAGCCACTAGTCCCGGCTGGCAAACCAAGGGACTACTACAGCAAGACCCGATGTAGATTAGGGCATGTTACGCCCACAACGACCCCTGAAAGTTCAGATGAGGAATGCGAATGGCATTCACATTTAATCGGGTCACCAACTTCTGATTCAGACACCAGCATCGGAGACGTATTCTGACAAGTCCTGTCAGTCAACATGGCATTCGCCGATGCTTACAAAGCAGATGAAGACATTCCTGAAATCCTCGAGTTAGAACCGTGGGCCCAACAGTTGGATGCACAATGGGAAAAGCGGTTTGAACTGAGAGAACCTCCTACTGAAGATGAGGTTATACAAGTTGACCTCGGCAGCGAATCTTCTCCAAAACCAATCTTCGTCAGTAAAAGCCTAGCAGACGAAGAACGGGAGTCGCTGCTAGAACTTATCAAAGAATACATTGATGTGTTCGCCTGGAGCTATGAAGACATGCCAGGGTTAAATTCCGACGTTGCTCTTCACAAACTCAATATTCGGCCAGATGCAAAGCTAGTCAAACAACAACAACGACGCTTCCGCCCAGGCATTATGGATGCAATCAAAGCCGAAGTCAACAAACTGATAGCTAGTGGCTTCATTCGTGAGGAGTAACATCCAGACTGGGTCGCCAACATAGTACCCGTCCTCAAAAAGAATGGAAAGATTCGAATCTGCATCGACTTCTGCAATCTGAACGAGGCGTGCCCCAAAGATGAATTCCCCCTTCCTATCACAGACATCATGATCGACAATACCTGCGGCTTCGAACGTATGTCATTCATGGATGGCTTCTCGGGGTACAACCAAATCAAAATGTCTCCTGATGACGAAAAGCATACATCATTCCGAACGCCAATTGGCACGTACTGCTATACAGTCATATCTTTCGGTTTGAAGAATGTCGGTGCCACCTATCAAAGAGCCATGAGCATCATCTTCAGAGACCACTTACGCAAGACAGTGGAGTGCTACGTTGACGATATAGCCGTTAAGAGCCGCTGCAAAGGAGACCATCTGCAGGATCTAAGGACGGTATTCGACCTAATGCGAGCGCACAATTTGAAAATGAACCCTACGAAGTCCTTTCTGGGCGTATCCAGCGGGAAGTTCTTAGGCTTCATCATCACTGCAAAGGGTATCCATGTAGACCCTGAGAAGACAAAAGCAATCATGGAGATGGGTCCCCCGAGAAATCTCCGCGAACTCAGAGGCCTCCAAGGGAGGCTAGCCTACATCAGGAGGTTCATTTCCAACCTCTCCGGGCGATGCCGACCGTTCACGCACCTCATGAAGAAAGGAGTCTCATTCGTATAGGACGAGGAATGTCAGCGTGCTTTCGACAGCATCAAAGAATATTTGTCAAATCCTCCTGTTTTGGTGGCCCCGGTTCCTGGAAAACCATTCCTGCTCTATGTACGAGCAATAGAGCACTCCCTTGGAGCTCTGCTAGCACAGAACAATGACGCAGGCCATGAACAGGCCATATATTACCTCAGCCGAATGATGATTGGGCCAGAGCACCGATACACCGCTGTAGAGAAGGAATGCCTCGCCCTGGTGTTCGCCATTCAGAAAACGCGACACTATGTCCCCGGACAAACAATACATGTGATCTCACGAATCAACCCCCTCAGGGTCCTCATGACTAAACCAGGGGCACTCAGCTCTCGTCTCGCTACATGGGCAATACTGCTGTCCCCTTATCATATGATCTTCGTCCCCCAAAAGGCAGTCAAAGGTCAAGCCCTGGCAGACTTCTTAGTAGCCCACCTAGGCTCGAAGTCCTCCAAGATATATGAAGAGATCCCAGATGAGGTCGCCGACTCGCATGCAACCTCTCACGATAATATATGGCGAATGTTCTTCGACGGTGCTTCAAGGACCGGACCTAAAGGTAATATAGTCGTCGGAGTCAGGGTAGTACTGATCTCCCCTTCCGGATTGGTGATTCACCGTGCTTACTCTCTCACAGAGCCCTGCTCTAACAATATGGCCGAGTACAACACTTTGGTCATTGGCCTCCAACTTGCAAGAGAGCTGGGGGTAGGATATCTTGAAGCATACGGCGATTCTCAGTTAATCGTCAATCAGATCCGGGGCTCATATGAGGTCCGCCACGAAGACATGATCCCCTATCACCAAATAGCGATTGACATCATCTCATTGTTCGAGGGGTTCTTCATCGAACACGTTCCCAGACTCCGAAATATCAAAGCCGATGCCCTAGCTGGCCTTGCCGCTTCCCTTGCAGTTCTGAATTATGATCGCCAATCAGTGGATGTAATAGGCCACGAACTGGTCTGTCCCAAGAATAATGTGCAATTCGTGGCGAGTTATTCTGCCCAGACGATCGATGATGCCCCAGATTGGAGACAACCATTCATCGACTTCGTCGTCTACGACATCCTGCCCGAGAACCCAAAGGAAGCCACCTCCATCAGACGGCGTTCTTTCAGATTCTTCTACGATACAGAGACAAAAATGCTGTATCGCCGCTCTTACGACAGATTACTGCTTCGGTGTCTGTCAAATGCAGAAGCCAAAGAAGCCGTACGAGAAGCTCACGACGGTGTCTGCGGGGCCCACCAACCCGGCCCAAAATTGCAAGACCGCCTTCGACGAATGGGCTACTATCGGCCCACGATGGTGGCAGATGCGATAGATTATGCTAGAAAATGCAAAGCCTGCCAGGTCCATGCGGACTTTATTCAACAACCATCCGAATTTTTACATCCGACTGTGGCGTCCTGGCCATTTGAAGCATGGGGAATGGACATCATTGGCCCAATCACCACACCTTCCTTCCGAGGACATCGCTTTATACTTACGACCACTGATTACTTCTCCAAGTGGGCGGAAGCTGTCCCACTCGCAGAAGTCAAGACTTCAAATGTGATCAGTTTCCTTAAGCATCACGTTATCTACCGCTTTGGACTGCCCCGAAGGATCATCCATGATAATGGTCCGCAGTTTGCAAGCCACACATTCTATCAGTTCTGCGATAAGCACCGTATTCAGAATGTCGCTTCGACACCATACAACTCGGCAGCGAACGGGTTGGCAGAGGCATTCAATAAAACAATCATCAAGCTCCTCAAGAAGTTTGTCTTCTCCAACAAATGCGACTGGAACGAGAAGCTCGGCGAGTGTTTATGGGCGTACCGTACTACAGTCTGAACAGCCACCGGGAATACACCGTTCTCCCTAGTATACGGAAGCGAGGCAGTTCTCCCATTAGAGACTCAGATCCCCTCACTTCGCGTCGCCCTCACACATCAGTTGACGACGGATGATAACTACCGACGCCGGTTACAAGAGTTAGAGGCCTTAGATGAAAAGTGCCTCCTGGCTCAGCAAAGAATCGAGCTATACCAAGCACGCATCTCTGGAGCCTTCAACAAGAAGGTTAAAATCAGAACATTCTAGGTGGACGATCTCGTCCTGGCAGTCCGGAGGCCGATGGTCATGACTCAGAAGACCGCCGACAAATTCCAGCCAAAGTGGGAAGGCCCATTTATCATTGAAACAGTATTCTCTAACGGCGCTTACCGCCTCGCAAAACAAAACGGAGACTTGCTCATGTTGCCTGTCAACGGCAAGTTTCTGAAGAAATATTATGTCTAAACGACATTCTCTCTAAGATCCTCGAGTCATGTACCCGTTGGTACCGCTGAACTCACATCCACAACATTTCAGATTATCGAGTCATGTACCCGCTGGTACCGCTGAACTCACATCCATAACATTTCAGATTATCGAGTCATGTACCCGCTGGTACCGCTGAACTTACATCCACAACATTTCAGATTATCGAGTCATGTACCCGCTGGTGCCGCTGCACTCACACTCTCTCAATATTCTAAATTACCGAGTCATGTACCCGCTGGTGCCTCTGAACTCACATTCCGGTCACTCTTTCAGATAGTAAGTCACGTATGATTATACCTCTGAACTTTCTTCCTGGAAGAGATCCTCCCTCATGATCCATTACCCGTGCTCCCAGTGCACAAAAAGGGTAATCGATCCACAAATTTCCGAAACGGCCATGTCCTCATTACCTCTGAGTCGTTTTCACTTCCATCAAAAACAAACCGCCCCCTCGCATAGAACTTCCACGTTCTCCTACCTCTGAGTCATTCTATGTACCCCCTCTTCATTGAGCCCACTCCTGCCATGTCTACATTACCTTTGAGTGGGAAGGCTCCGTCGAAGAAACCTTCATGCTTGCCATGTCCACATTACCTCTGAGCAAGTATGTCGGTCCCTTTTCAACCTATTATCTGTACCCATAACCGGAGTACGACAAGGATAATAGGTCCACAAATGTCCTCTGTTGACCACAAATGTCCTATGTTGACCACAAATGTCCTCACCACAAATGTCCTCTGTTGACCACAAATGTCCTCCGTTGACCACAAATGTCCGCTAGTGACCACGAATATCTTCCGTGAAGTCTCCCCTGCCATGTTCTCATGACCTCTGAACAGGAAGATTCTACGGTAAAACCCTCATGTTTGCCATGTTCTCATAACCTCTGAGCAAATATGTTAGTTTCCTTTCATCCCATTATCCGTATCCTGAACCAGGGTACGCCAAGGATAATAGGTCCACAAATATCCCTTGCTAAGCTTCTCAGCATAAATGCACCATCTCATCATGCCCCGAGAGCCCAGCTGTTCTACGGCATTCTTTTTCCCAATACCGAGAGCACCCATAACCACTTTGCCATGGCTGTTCCGGATATCCTGACCAAACTTGTTATCCGTACCTAAAACCAAGGTACGCCTAGGATAACAGGTCCACAAATAATCCCCCAGCAAGTCCAATTCCACAAACGCCATAAGTACAAGAAAGAGAAGATGAGTTGAAACATGCTCATTTATTCAAAATTCAAAGTGCTACATCATTTGGGATCACATCCCTTACAAAAAGAAAAAAAAAAGGAGAAGCAAAAGAAAACAGAAAGCTGATCACTGCTCCGGGGCACATAACGCCCTAAGACGGTCCGTCAGCAAGGCAACCGACCGCTCAAACCTCTGGGTAGCTCGACGCTCCGCCTCTTGGGTCAGCACCGCCTCGTCCTCCAGTTGAGCATGGGCTTGCCAGTTATCCTCGAATCTCTTAAAGGCCCACTCCAGGTTAACAGAAGATCAGGAAACCTTCTCGGCCTCCCGAGCGATTGACTCCTGTTCCGTCTGAGCAGCCTTCAGCTCTGACTCTAAGAAGGCCAACTCCTTCTAGAGTGCAAAAATCTGCTCCTTCGTGTCAGCAACTCCACGAAAAGCAGACTCTTCCCGAGCATGACAAGCCTGACTCCGACGACCCAGCCTGTCATACGAAGCGGAGAACTTGTCAAGGTCTCCCTGTACAACGGGCCCGGCAGTATGTCGAGCTAGCTTGATCCTATCCCGAGCAGCAATGAGGAATCCCCGCTTCCGTTCAATCGCAGTAGGCAAACCCGCCTGCCGTATCGCCGGCAATTGGGTCACAAGCTGATCAGCCTCTGCCAACTTATGCTCCAGGAGTGCAGCCAACCCCACCCCGCTAGGAAGGGACTTCAAAGTTACAACCTGACCCCGAGCGCACCGAAGAGATAGAGAGAAAGGGGTCCCCCATTCTATAGCAGCGTCTACGCCCCTTTTTAAGTGGCGATAGAAGCTGTCGACCACATCCTGCATCACTTCGTCCAGAGCCTCCGAGGAAGCCGGTGTCAACGGGAGTATGGCTGGCAGCGTTGAAGAAGACGCAACAGAATCTGCCGCTCCTGCCACCAGAGAAACAAACTCCGTACGGAAGGACGCATGAACAGCGGCCAACTCCTCTTCAGCGGCCCGCAGAACTTGAATGCTCGGCAGGGTCGAGAGGTCAATCTCCGGAGCCGTATGATCAGCAGAGGATGAGGTGGAAACCATCGCCAGCTCCATTACCATCTGCCCAGGGTTGGCAGGAGGCCCCTCGACATGAGACGGCGAAGGAGAGGGAACGCTCCTTTCTTCCAGATCACGGCAGGCCGAGCCTTCCCCAAGAACATCCGCGGTAGGAAGTAAAGGGTCAGGACCTGTAGGGCCAAGGCAACCATGAATCGATTTGACTCGGAGGATATGCTGATAGAGCAAATAAGCCCCCTCACTAGTCAATATTTAGCTTATCTTACCAGTGAAGGAGTGTGGAGGCTGAGGTTTGCCTACAGCCACCGCAGCCTCTTCACCAACAGTCTCCGAGTCAGGTATAATAGGCTCCTCCGCCCCTACACCCTCGGAAAGGGATGCAATGAGATCAGCGTCGCCTTGCTGAAGGTCAGCGATCTCGGAGACGGGCCCGAGGAAACCTTTATCACCTCGGGCCGAGGCCTCATCAACCTGGGAGCTTCCAGCCGCCGCTGAGAGAGCCCCCGCAGAAAGGACCGTGGCACACATGTTGCTAATCAAAGCAGCAAGGGCCGGATCAACTCCAGGGGCAGTAGACGGTTCAGGAGAGGCCGGTTCATCAGACGCCTACAAAGAAAAGTGATTAAGTCATATCTCCAAGAGAAAAGAAAACTACAACAAAGAGATGGCTCCGACTTGGTCTTACCTCCGGAACAGCGTCTGTACCTTCACCCCTCTCGATAATAAGTAATCCACGAGACCTAACGGCAGCTCTCTTCACGGAAAAGGTCGCTCTGTTGTCAGAAAACTCGCGTCTGACTCGTTTACGTGAGGGACCAGACTCAGCTGGAGGTTGTTCTTCCCTCACTACTTCCTCTTGTGTAGTAAGCAACGGATCTTCCGCCAGTTCATCGGGTGTGGGAAGCGGTTGATCCGTTACTTCTTCACCCCCACCAGAAAGGGAGTCTTCGCTATCATGATCATCCTCCTCCTCAGCCGACTCGGAAGGTTCTGATTCAGGGAGGGGAGTCTAGAGCGCTAGTTGCTTTCTAGCCTTAGCCCCCTTGGGCTTCTCCTCTAAACCAGTACCCACGATGAAACTGGTACTCGGATCGAAGTTAACAGGAGGCTTGTTCGCCATAACATGATAGAAAGCAGCCACGTATAAAATTTCCCTCGGCGTCTTAGCATCGGGGACCGAGAAGCTGGCCCGAGTATGATAAGCGTCATAATAATTCCACGCCCGGACACCATCAAGAACACTACCTTCAAAGCCCAAACAAGGGTTGGGACAATCAAGGAATAACTGGCTATAACCGAATTGGCGGGAAAATCTACTAGGTAGGTAAGGCTCCAAATACACATTATCGCGGTTGCGATAAACCAGATGCGCGGGGCGGATGTTGCGCAACCAGGTGAGCATATTCGGAGACAGAAAGTGAGAAGGTCCGGTACCATCAAGGTATACCTTCCTCACTTCCTCATCAGAAAAATGAGGAAAAGACACAAAAAAGTCACACCCATCCACCCTCGCCAGCGCCCTCCGACAAGCTGGCATAGTGTTGTATTCCCAAGATCGGCGATGACATTTGAAAAGGAAAGCGTCTTCATCTGTAGCATCTTCCGCTATTCCAGGTCCCATCAAAGACTTGTAGTGCATCGCCAACCACCCCATCAAATAGTGGAAAGGCAGTTCTACGTGCTCAAAATCCCGTGTCTTCTTGTGCACAATAACCTTGGACGAGAATGTTCAAAGACCATGGTGTATGCTACACACCATAGCAGGAAGAAGGGCCAGTCTAACTCCAAATACCAGTATAACGGCAGGGAGAATGAAGTGGCGACCGATCCTCTCGATAGAACCTGCTCCCCCCGAGACTACGCAGTTCCGTAGCCATATCATTAAAAATCCAGCCAGAAGCGCCTTCTCTGACATCGGCCTGGTGCCATAGTAAAAATAGCTGAGAGAGTCAGATTGACTCCCGAATATGTCGCTCTTGGACCGCGACTTCTTGACGCCCGACATCAGGTCCTTTATCTCTCCCTGGGTTCGAGGGGTTCGAGGAGTAACCTCGCCAGAAGGATCAACTTTAAAAAGATAATTGATCCAGGATGTAGTGTGGGGAGCGGTCCCTTCTGAGCTATCCACCGTTTTTATAGCCATCTGATGACAAGCACTATGGTGGCACAGCAACTCCTGATACACCGCAACAAAACCTGGGAATCGTCGGTTCAAGTCCTCGAACTCCTCATTTGACGGGGTATACACCTCAAAAGGCTCGTTCCCCCACGAAAGTTTGGAGACAGTATACATCTCATGGAGAGCAAGCCCCAACTCTCCTCCGGGTGCAAAGAACGTCCCCGTTCGCCGATTATACTTCTCCAAGAGCGCCACGAACAATGGATTATTGATAGGAAGCCCGTGACAAGCACCCCGAATGGCATGATAAAGTTCCACCTCCCGCAGGAATGTTCCGTAGGTCTGTAGAACCCAAGTGGTCAACTGGGCCCATGAAGAGGTGGGGTTTATCCAGTTCGGCAATGCCAGTCTGCCAACGGGATAAGATTTCTTGCGAGCAAGCCAATTCAGGAAGGTATCAGCTTGAGTGAGTGTGAAGTTGGGACCGTATACATTCATGAAAGAGCCCGGGGCTAGACCCATCATATACCGGAGGACGGAATCCTTACCCGCGTACGCTGATCGCATGTTCGGGTTATAATGGATGTTGCCCATCAACATCCCTGATTGGGTAGGAGTTAAGTTACACACCATCTTCCTGTCCAGCAACACCATATTGAACCATGACAGAGGATAATGACGTTCCATGAGAGGAATATGGATCGCCACCCCATCCAAAGAAAAATCCCAGTTCTCGGACATCTCTAATACTCGGGGATTCTTTATGATTAAAGCATCTCCAAAGAGGAATAAAGGCTTCAGGTATAATCCATCTAGCTTCCCAGTATTCATCATGGAACGGAGGTAATGGAGGGTCTGATTCTCGATGGCATTCAACCTCTCCGAAGGCTCATCAGCAGGGAATTGATTCAACACATGCTTAATTAAGTCGTCAAGACGCACGCCCAAGGCGAACTGATTTGAGCCCACTATAAGTTCCCCCGCAGGATTTACTGGCAGATTCACTGAAGAAAGATAAAAGAAACAAGTCAAAAAAGATAGCTGAAACACAAACTACGTGATGCTTATGCGGCTTAAGCATAGCCTCATGCGGCTCAGTTTGAAAGAGCACATGCGGTTCAGTTCGAATAAGCTTATGCGGTTCGGCTCGAAATGGGCTTATGCGGCTCCGTGCGGATGAGCTTATGCGGTTCGGTTCGAAAGGAGCATATGCGGATACGGTCCAAATTCGAATAAGCTTATATGGTTCGGCTTATGTGGTCCAGTGCGGATGAGCTTATGCGGTCTAGTTCAAATGATCTTATGCGGTTCAGTTCGAAATAAGCTTATGCGGCTCAGTTTGAAAGAGCTCATGCGGTCTAAGTCCAGATAAGCTTATGCGGCCCTGATGATGAAGTAGTTATGCGGCTGCAAACAACAACTTTCATGCGGCTCAGGCCTGGGTCATATCCCATGCGGCCCGAACATGAGTCGGACACGCAGTATACTTGGGAATATAGGCTCGCGCATAAGATATGCGGCGTAGCCATGACAGTTCATGTTGATGGTCCTACCAGCAATAGGCGGGTGAACATCGGGGTAAAAAATAGGCACGTCAGCCATCGGAGGAGCCGCCACGTTCGTCGCCGTCGATGAGGACGCGACCTTCTTGTCCTTCGCTGCCGCAGACGACGATGCGGTCTTCTTGTCCGTAGCAGCGATAGTCTTCTTGGGAGCCATTAGCAATCTTTGATGAGAGAAGACGAAGAGGAAGTCGGCAACAAGGAGTACGAGCAAAAGAGAAAAGGTAAAGAAACCCTTAAAGAATAAAATTACTCCTATTTATAGGCGAATGAGGCTTGAAAAATCAAACAAACGCCTCGATCCACGTGTCGCCTAAAAGAATAAAGGAAAAACGCTTCGGTCAAAACAAAACTGACCCTTGGGATCCTCCCCCAAGAGGCGGCGAATCAAGGGCATTTAATGCAGAAGATTTGTACACGTTCTTGGGATACGTGGCAAAAAGTCTATGCGGCTTAACAGCTCATGCGGCCAGATAAACCCATACGGCTGAATCATCTATGCGGTCAACAAAGGCCATGCTTCTTATTCAAAGTATTTTAATTTTGCAAATTTAAAACTTTAAAGGAGGTCTTGTAGAAGTATGGAAAATATCAGAATGATGATCTATGCAGCTCAGAACAGGAGAACCCCATGCGGCTCATACAGGAGCAGTCCCATGCGGTTCAGAGAGACTCTTAGTCTCATGCGGCTCATACAGGAGCAATCCCATGCGGGTCAGAGAGGCTCTTAGTCTCATGCGGCTCGGGATAGGAGAGTCCATACGGCTTACATAGAGACAGTCATATGCGATTCAAAGAGTCCCCCAGCCGCATGCAGTTCAGAAGTACATGCGGCTCACATTCGACCAACAGAGATATGCGGCTCGATCAACGCCACGTGTCCCCATGGGACCCCTTCACACAGCTGGCCATCGAGCAATGGCCCTATTTAATGCTCTGCCATGATTTGACAGCTGACGGCTCTGACATGAAGTGTCATAATGGCCCTGTCATAATGGCAGACTCTTTGGGAATATGAGAAAATCTCTGACACGATCCGAGATTGACACGTGGTTACCTCTATGCGGCTCCAGTGAAGTACAGCTTCATGCGGCTGGCAAGAATCGTCTTCCTGCGGCTCACCAAGAAGCCATCCCATGCGGCTCGCAAGTACTACACTTATGCGGCTCATCGAGAAACCATCCCATGCGGCTCGCAAATACTATACCTATGCGGCTCATTGAGACGCTGTCTCATGCGATTCATGGATATCATGCGGCTCTGGCAGAATCTATCATTAAGACACGTGGCAGAGATCCAATTGCCCCCATGACTTGATAGCTGGTAGCAAGGATGATTATGAGATGCAAATCAATCAGAGATTTACCAGATCCCAATGACCATATTTAACATTATCCTTATAATTAATGAGATCAGGTCATATCATTCATGATCAAGCCAATGGGACACGTGGAGAGAGATCTAAGCTTGACACAACCAATCATGAAGATTTAAAGCAATCAGCATTAATCATTCGCAGGATTCAGTGCTATCCCCATTTATGGCCCCGATCCTTCACGATTAAAACGAATGGTCCAGATTGATTAAGCATCAGGCTGCCGCCACTTTGAGAATAGGTAATCATCGAAACCCTAATGATGCTCCCCACTATTATAAATAGCAGGGTGCCATTCCCTTGCAAAAGTATACAAAGAGAGATATACGCTATCAGGGAGAAAAATACACAGAGAAAGAGAGAAGCCAGAAGAGCAATACGAGGAGAGCATTTCTTCGTCAATGCCAACCATCTCGTCACAGGAGCCAAGGCTGCATACCGATCATCCAAGGAGTAAGACAGGGCTGCCGTCGCCTTCCCGAGCCTCTATCGTCATCCCCCAGAATCTAAAATAAACAATTGTACTTAGACTGCTGTACCTAGGTTTTCGTCCCTAGGCTTTCTTTGTACAAGCGAGTTTGTATTGTGAGTCAAAGTTCAGTCCTCCCATAAAACTGTTCTGTACTTTTACAATCAATGGCAAACAGACCCGCACCCGTTTTTCGGATACGAAGCGTGTCCAAGCCCAGCTACGCATCGAGCGGACTCCAGCCCGACTCGAATACGTAAACGCTGTCAAGGCTATGGTATACTACCAACTCATGGCAAACAAATCTATATCTCAATCCACAATAAGAATATGAAACATGAATGAACACTATGGGTCGTGGTCTGCAGCCCACTAGCATATATGTCCGATAAGACTCTAAAGGAAATAATAAGAGTCTAAAATGGAATCAAAAAATAGGATATCTCATGATAAGGTATGAAAGCACGAGCGGATAATAAACACAATAACGATAACTGAATCCCGCAAGAACCGCAAATCCTCTGCCATCCAGAACTACTAGCTAACTCCATGCAATCGCTAAACCTGAGGAGATCGTCAGGTCCTCAGAGGACATAGCAAGATACATAATATACATGCCTATCTAACAGTTTTATCATGCGGGAGAAAATAAACAAGAAGAAACAGGAACACGACAATGATTACGAACACGAACACAAACTCGAACACGAACACGAACACAAACCCGAACACACGAACACTAGAACAACTACGTATAAATGAACTGCCGGATGAACGATAATCACGAGATCAATGGAAGAAACTAAACCCTCATCCCGAGTGTGGACTCACGGGTTTGAACTAAACACTAACCCTCATCCCGAGTGTGGACTCTCTAGTTAATACTAACCCTCGTCCCGAGTGTGGACTCTCTGGTTAGTTCACAGCTAGGCACCCTCGTCCCGAGTGTGGACTCTCTGGTGCAAGTACTACATCCTCGTCCCGAGTGTGGACTCTCTGATGTAAACACCCTTGTCCCGAGTGTGGACTCTCGGGTGCAAGTCAAGTCATATCAGGTCAACACCCTCGTCCCGAGTGTGGACTCTCTGGTGCAAATAATCGACATCTTCGTCCCGAGTGTGGACTCACGGATGTAAACAGATCAAGAAAAATACCCTCGTCCCGAGTGTGGACTCTCTGGTGCCAAGGAAAACAATATCAAAAATTTGGCAGTTCAATTACATGTACTCGTTCTATGACACGACTTAAGCAAAGTACTGACGAGAAACTCCAGGTGTGAACCACAAGACCAAACATGAACATGGCTATATGCAATAGAAACGACTCAAAATAATATAATACGAAAAGCACATGTTCATAAACAGTCAAAACTGGAAAATGAAATACAATGCATGTAAATAAAACTGTAGAAGAAGGCAAGGTATACTTGCCTGTAACTAGAAGTTGAGTACGCAAATCAGGTATCGAGCCCGAGACCAGAGTGTCCAAGTACCCTAGAGATAATTTAGGATTTAAATTAATTATTTGAAGTAGCAATCTTTTTTTTTATCAACTAACATATATTTAACTTATCAAGGAAGAGGAAGAAAAATAATACCATGATCAAACTGGCACCCTACTTGCTAGACACTTCTATTCTACTACCCTCCGATATGTCACCATAGCCCAAAGTATGGCAAAATATTTGTTACTGGCCAAAGAAAATATATTAGGTTAAATATCAACAACAAATCTTTTAGGTTGAATCTATGCATTCAATTTGGAACCCAAGCAAGCACCACAAAGGAGAACCCCATAACCAACCACATAGGGCTTGAACCCTGAACCACATGTATACTAGCTATTAGCTATGAAACCCCCATGTGGGAAGGAAAAAACCTAAACAAATAAGAGACAGGAAGCACACAGCACCACAAAATCCCTACACCCAGAATTCGAACCCAGGGTCTGCCGTTTAACCAACCCAGCACACTACCACTCGAGCTATACTCACATGTGTGTAAGTCATAGGTAGTGTAATTTCTTATTGGTGGTGATACATGGCTATTCCCCATATAATTTTCTTCACAGTTCCTTCTTCCATGCATTTTATACAGGAGTACACATCCCTACGAATAACCCTTATCAAATGCACACACTCTTAATCTCCTCTTATGTAAAAATCATTCAACCAACTTTGTATCCCTCAAAACCTAGGTTATACATAGGCACCATTATACTAGGGAGGACTCTATACTGTAAGCAGCGTGGTAAGTATTAGGAAACTATGACAGAGGACGGAAGGAAGAAGGGAAAGAAGAGCTTACCGCTTCGGGATAGAGGCTCACGTCGAGTATCCAGAAGAAGGGAAGCATCGCTTGCGCACTCACGGTGGGGCTGCGGGGACAATCGTGAGTTGCCGGGAGGGGTTGTGGGCACGGTCGTCCGACAGTGCACTGTTACTACTGTGCCTTTCTTTCTTCAGCGGCTTGACGAGGTCGACACTGGTTTCATGGCACTGTGCTCGCGGCAGAATCGTGAGGGTCTGCGGAGAAGTCGAAGGAAAGTGCTGAGAATAGGCAAGCTTCCTTCCTCGACTCAGCCTCCGTCTCGACGGAAGGAGGGACGGAGTTGCTCGGCTCAAGGCGTCCGGAAACAAACGCCTGGGCGGTTTGCTTGCTCGGTCCAGGTGATAGACGATTTCGGAGGAACGTCCACAAGATGGGGACGGTCGTCGCCAAGCTCTCAAACTCGCACGGTGGTGCCGTACTGTCCGGAGGGGTACGGCTCTGCTTGGTGCTCGACCGGTGGTATCACACGTCGACGCATGTAGCAGCAACCTCTGGGTTTGTCGAGGAGGGACCGCGCGCACACGTCAATGTCGACGACGTCAGCATAATGTATGGTCGCCTGCCGGGTTAGCGTCCTCGCGGGTACTGCGATGACTCGATGACCGCAGCGGCTGCTGCCTAGGTTGACGCGGGACTCGGCGAGGGGCGCGCACAATGCTGCCGACGGCGCGGTGCAGCATGGTGTTGTTTCCAGCATGGGGACGAGTACGCTGCTGCGACTACCGGAGAGGTCGCGTGCGGCTCCATGTTCGAATGATCCTGACGACAATACTGTTCTGGCAGTCGCTTGTGATCGGGTGTACATGGAGTTTGAGAATTCGGTGTTGGGTCGGCGTCCCCGGAACGAGGAGGACCATCCTGCTCGTGCGGCTGGGCTCGGAGACAATGACAGTACCCTCCTCTGGCCGACGATGTGCTGTGAGCGTGGGGATGGTGCGAGGGATTGGAGAAGCAAGGCGGCTGTCACCATATGTATTACGTATTAGGGTTTTGTTTGTAGGGAGGTTCTATATTTATACAGCAGTTTGTGGGCCTTACCTGGGCTGGAATGGAGTCCAACGCTGGGTGGAGTGTTTGGGCTCAACGAAAGAATGCCTGCTTCAGGCTCTAATCTGGGAATTCTACATATATTATATATGTACTGGTAGTAGACATGTTGGCGTGGCCTATGGTTCACTCCTGGGAGTTTTGGTTTGTGATGGGCTGGCAAGTCGATTCTCTCCAAAGCTTTTTTTTGTGTCCCATGTTGTTGAGAGGAGTAACATCAATTATATATATATACATATATCCCTATATATATATATATGTTACTCTAATCCAATAACCTAAAAATATTGAATAGGAATTTCAAATAGATTTATAACTAATATTTATTTGCTCACGATAAATCCTACGATAAAATCCTATAATAAAAAAATAAGTAATAAACCCAAAATTTATTATACAAAATCTTAAATAGAAAATATTTCCAATAAATTAGGAAAAGCTTTTCCATAATAATAATTCATCTAATATCAATAACCTTTATATAATAAATAACAATTATTTATGAAAATAAATAGTAAACCATTAAAACAAATTACCAATACATATATGCACCAGGTGCATCTACATGGACGTCTCTGGACGCACTACATGACTACACGGGCTCGGGTTTAGTTCGGGTCAAGTTCGGACAAGAATGGTACAACCGGCCTCCTAAGAGTCATAATATTAATAAATAAATAATTAAATCATTTTATAGGGGTCAAGTCGCAATCTGTCATGGTTTTCCTAGTTAGGACGCACTTGTGGCTGGGTCTTCCTTGGCATAACTAATACACTAGTCAAGGCATGTCACTGCTCTATCCGTGACATGATTCCTAGTCGTCTGATACTTCAAAACTCAACCATGGCTAAAGTCATCTACCGTAATAATTAACTAAATAATTATTTATAAAATCTTAAAAATCACCATTTAAATCAAATAATTAAAAATAATAAAAAAATTGGAAAGGGAGGCTACAATATTTTATCTTGGACAGAAAGAGCAACTGTTCAGGGTGTACTTCTGAGAGCTTTATTTTCACATCCTTCACTCTCTCGGGACGTCGTACAGGATCCCGAGAAGGTGAAGGACGTGAAGAGGAAGCTCTGAGAAGTGCACCCTGAACTGTTGCTCTTTTTATCCAAGATAAAACATAGAACAGTAAGCGAAACTGTCGATGGTTCAAACACTGCACTTCACACACACTGTAAACACAGACACACAGCATAACAAAAATACACATTATATTTTTTAAATATTTTTTATTATTCTGCGACGTATAGCGACGGATAGCGACGTATAGGTACGTCGCTAAATAGCGGCGTTGCGTCGCTAACCATCGTAATCCGTCGCTTCACTGTAGAATATTGACGTCGCTAATACGTCGCTAAGATGCTGACATGGCAGGCATGCCATGTCATCACATAAATATATCTGGACGTCGCTAATACGTCGTACTACGTCGCTAATTTTACGACGTCAAATTTTGTCGCCCTCTGTCGCTACTTTTGCGACGACCCAGCGACATTGTGATGACGTCGCAAACAGCGACGTAGGGCGACGAATGTGTCATCTGCGAGTAGGTTTTTTGCGACCTTCATTTTTTGTCGCTAAATACGTCGCTAAATAACTTTAGCGACGTATATGCCTTCATTAGCGACGTATCTGGATATCGCTAATTTGGCTTATTTTTGTAGTGGTTGCTATATAAGTCAACCCCTTTCTCTCTCTTCATAACTCTTCTCATTTATTTCTTTCTTCTTCCCCATAACTCCTCCTACCCGCCAAGAACCCTTAGGCAAGTGCAATCTTGCTTCATAAAGGATCTTCTCTTTTATTGTTCCATTATCTTCTCTACTAGATTCTATAGAGCTTAGCAATTTTGATTTTGGTGGATGGATTTGTGTAGATCTAAGTGATGAGTCTTCTTGGTTTCTTGGTTTTGATCTAGAAAATCTCGGTCTGTGCAGTTTAGACCATGGGAAGTCCCGATTCGGACTTGTTTTGAGCAAGTTATGCTCATTTGAAGTTTTTGGATTCCAATGGAGCTTGGCTGCTATTTGGAGAAGAAGAATAGTACACCGGCGCCATGCTTGTCTAGGCATCCCGATATGATCAGGCGCCCCTTTGACCCTTGCGCTCACGGTGGTTAGGCGCCAATGTGATACGGCTAGTTGGCCCAGGCACCTTGTGCGCCCTGGCGCCCCCAACCCCTTGCGCTCATTGGTGCTTAGGTGCCTATTATGATGTGCCTCCTTCTAGCCATTTCGGTCCAGGCGCCACCTTGGCCCTGGCACCCATGATGATCCTGCGCCCAATCTGGCCATGCGCCTACTTCGGCCCAGGCGCCATCTTGACCCTGGTGTCTATTCATGTCCTGATGACCATTCATGCCCAGGCGCCCATGCTTGTCTAGGTGCCCTCTTGGTGCCTAGGCGCCCATCCATTGTTAGGTGCCCATTATGATGTGACTGCCTCCATGCACCTTTCTTGTTCTTGTAATTGTTTATATGTTTTGTTATATACATTTACCCTGAGCTTTGACCCGACCTGAGCATGACCTTGTTAGTCCAATGATTATATCGTATTTTTGAATATGGCTAATCAGTTAAGTTTAACATAATAATGTCACTAATATTCATATACTCACTATCATGTTGCTACTTAAACTTAGCATTGTCCTAATTGTCCTATATCATATTGACATGCTTGTATCATACTGCAACATATTTTGCTCGCCTAATATGTATTTGTAGACATACAGAAAGCATGATCAAACCAGGACATAGGCAATAAAAAATTAATGATGGACCAAAGACGGTATTTTACAAAAAGATTTCTCAGAAGAAAGGCATCATCAAAGGGCTCTTGGTTTTCCTATTTGTTCCAAGTCTGTAATCTTCAATTTATTGAGTCTAGAAGAATGTGTACGTTGAGTCGCACTGTGTCATCTCAACTCCTAGACATATCTCTCCAGGCTCTACCATACAAATAGACCAATTCCTGAACCAAGCCCAAGCTCCACCAAGCCTAAAGGCCTAAAGGTCATTCTGCCACCTAGGAGGCATAGTTCGGGCCGAACTCTGCCCCCACACAGAGTGCGGGCAAAACTCTGTCTCCTGATTTTCAGCACCCTGATTTTTAGGGCATGCTTGATACAAGCTGTCCAACGTTCAAAAATTTGAATTCTTGGGGCAGAATTCGGGCTGAACTCTGCCTCCCCAGAGTAGTATAAATAGCAAATTGTCTCTCACATTCAAATATTCAAGCTTTTTAAGCTCTACTACTCAAAGTCTCATTCTTCTATATCTCCTAAGTCATAACTCTCATTAGCCCAAGGTGCTCAGTGCGATATCAGCTAGAAGTTGTGTACAAGTATGAAAGAAAAGTCACTTGGAAAATTTCAAGTTTTGTCACCTGCGAATCTGTAAGAAGTTGGTGTGCTCTTCTGAGTAAAGGCACGTGGTTGTACACTATTTCAAAAATAATGAATTTCAATCCTGAGTTAGAGTTCTCAGGCCTGGACTAGTCCTCCTCGAGGAAAACCAGGTTAAAAATGTTGAGTTTGCGTTTGCTCTTCTGATATTTATTTACTTCCACATTTCTTTCTGATTTATTTACTATCTTGATAGTTGTTTTGTGGAGGTGATATAGAGTTAATTTTTATTTGGTGATTATCGACACAAACTCTATTCATCCCCCTCTAGAGTTGCATACACGTTATTTCAGACCTGACTTGGCTGTAATACGAACTTGATTTACACATGAGCCCTTCTTGATAATCTTGATAGTGGCCCGCAGAGGTGTACTATTGACAAGTAACAAGTAAACTTGATATGACATGTATAAGCTTGATAGTGGCCCGTCGAGGTGCACTCATGACAAGTAATCTTGATAAGTAACAAGTAACCTGACATGACATATAAAATCTTGAAAGCGCTGTTGCGACAGCTATCCTGACTTACTAAGTAACTCTTGTCTTGACACCGTGATTGATTTTCTTGATTGTGCCTGTACAAGCTACTTGTCTCGTCTTGCATCATGTCTAGGATATGAATTCCTGGTTACCACAGTCAGGAATTCATAATGAATCTGACTAGGTTAATGATTAGATTGATCAAGTAGTTTATATAGAGATATTTTTCCAGTTACAGGCAATCCCATTATCCCTGCCACACCTGAGGGACTTGTAGTCTGCCGACGAGTAGGACACATTTCTATCACACTGTCATGTGGGACACTTCTTGAAAAACATGAGTACTAAAAGTACACCAGTAATCTTGATAACTCTTGATAACTCTTGTAATTCACCTCGCCTGGATAACTTAGATAGCTGCAGGGCTTGTGACTGTGGGAACATCTTATTGCATCTTGCTAGTAACTAGGCTTGTGACAACCCTAGTTAGTTAAAGTATCAAGCCATACTCTTGCTTGGCCGTGATTGATGGATGGAGTCTAGTCTTGTCTAGACAGTGCCAGTATATGGTCACTTCAGTGTATTATTGTTTATGCTTTACTCTTGTCGATAAATGGTTAAAGACTAAGTTCTATTCAGGTGAAGGGTTATAACCCGGTCCTTGTTTGGTTTACGGGTTGTAACTTGGTTTCCAGAATAGCTTCTTAGTTATCTTATAATTTACCATCCTATTTTTAACTCATGTATTCTTGTTATTATTTATGTCTCTATGTTCTAATATGCTAGTTTTAGTTCTTAAGTGAAATCTCCCTTATGGCACTTGCTCTTCTGGATTCTGACCCAGCTGGTTTTGTATGGCAAGATTCTGAAGTAGCACCGAGGATCTACCTGTCTTCTAGCCAGATGGTGAACACTAGACGTAATCCTGGCAACGAGTGGGTTTCTTATTTTGCCCTCCCACTCAATTGTAAATTATTCTTTTGGGGTGTTTAACCGCCGAGCAAGTGTTAGCTCGTGTTGAAGCTTACTTTCTGTCTGCCTAAGGGCTGTTACATGATTGGCAAATCCTAGGGTTGATCATGTATGACTTAAACTCTTGCTAGTCTTCGTATTTTGTATGACTAGCTTCATGATCATCTGAATATGTAATGTTTGGGACGCCTTACTTTGTATGTCTGATGATCTAATATCTTGTAATATTTACTTTCTTGCTTGAGATTGAGACACTAGGCTTGTTCTTGACCATAAGGGACTATTGGCTTGTAGATAAACCCTCATGCATCTAGACAGCCGTGACCGTATTGCAAGGTGGGTTGCAATTTAATGTACGTAGCTGGTTGTGTCTGTCCTCTACTCTCCAGTATTCCGGTTCTGGGGCGTGACACGATTTTAGTGGTGGCCCATGCAGGTCTTAAAAATCAAGATGTGTGAGGGTTTTACTGAATAGATGTGTCAATCAACATTCGCCCTTGATCTCTGCTCGTGCTTTCTAATCTTCTTGAATCTTGACCTGATAAGGTGCTTTATCCTTGATCTATCTTGGTCCTTCCTTATTGTTTTCTATGTCATTATCTTTAGTGGCATTGTTCCTGGTCCTATCGATCAGCAAGGTGGAGCACCTCCAGTGAACCTATAACAACCTGGGGACCAAGCCCAGCACTCTGGAGCAGCATCCTAAGTCATGCCTTCCGGGGATCTAGAGCCACCAGTCCAGCCAGCTCAACCTGCAGAGCCTGACAATAGAACCCTGATGGGACTCATCTGGTACTTGCTTGCATCACAAGATCGTCGGGGCGATGCCCTGTACCAGACAGTACAAGATGCCATGGGCGGAGTTGGTAACTAAGGGAACAATGCAGCCAACAGCTTTAAGAGCCTATATCCTCCTTTATTTGATGGCAGTGAAGATACGATTGCTGCTGATGCTTGGCTTCAGGATATAGAAGTCATTTTTGAGGCAGCTAGGACTCCGGAGGGAGAAAAGGTGGCCATTGTACGCCTGCAATTGTTGGACTTAGCCCACATCTGGTGGACGATGCAAGCAGTTAGTTTGGCGGCACCTATCTCATGGAAGATATTTAGTAAAAAGTTCTAGATAAAGTATTTTGATGCAGTAGCTCGGTATGATCTGCAAACCAGATTCAACAATCTCAAGCAGATGGGAAGGACGGTCGATGGATATGCGGCGCGAGTTTTTGAGGCTTAGTCGGTTTGCTCCTACCTTGGTGGCGACCGAATTTGATCGAGTCCAGCGATTCCAGCAGGAACTCCACCTAGAGATCATTCTAGCAGTGGAGCAGTTTGAGCACAGACATTTTATGCTATTTTGCGAGCACTAGGAGGCATAAATATACCTCCCAGAGGATAGTGGATCGAACGGAGGACGAAAGAGGTCTTATGGAAAGTTGTCCCAGTCATCAACATCAGCCCCGGTAGCTAGGGCTTTGACTATCGGAGCTCCTAGAGGGTGACCACAATCTTCCGCAATGGGCTGCTCTCATTGTGGGAAGCCTTGGTACGTTGTTTCAGAGTATCGCAGGGCACAGGGATTGTGCTTGGCTTATGGGACACCAAATCACATGATAGGGTCCTGTCCGCATAGAGCCAGTTCATCTTTATCAATCCTAACTAGTCTATCGGTTAGGGGACCAACACCAGTGCAGCAGCAGCACCAGTGTCAGAGAGAGTTTACAAAATAACACCATCAAAATTGGAGATCCTGTACAAGATGATTGAAGAACTCATAACCAAGGGATTCATTCATGCTAGCGGATCACCTTAAGGAGCCCCGATGCTTCTTGTGAAGAAGAAGGATAGTACGTCAAGATTATGTGTTGATTATCAGACTTTGAATTATGTAACAATTAAGAACAGATATCCCCAACCAAGGATAGATGACATGTTCAATCAACTCAGTGGAGCAGCGGTATTCTCGAAGATTGACTTACGGTCGGGGTATAATTAGATCAGAGTCAGTGAGCAAGACGTCCCGAAGACAGCATTCAGATCTAGATATGGACATTGGAAGTTTCTCGTTATGCCATTCGTAGCGACCAATATGCCAACAGCATTCATGGATCTCATGAATCGCATATTCATACCTTATTTGGATCAGTTCATGATAGTATTTATAGACGATATCTTAGTCTATAGCAGGAGTGAAGCAGAGCATGAGCAAATCTCCGAGTAGTCCTTTAGATTCTCGGAGAGCACCAGTTGTACGCGAAGTTCAGTAAGTACAAATTTTGGCTTGATCGAATTTCATACTTAGGTCATATCATCACCAGAGGTGGAGTGGAAGTGGATAGTAGCTATAGAGACATAGCCAGTATCCAGTACCCTCGTAGAAGTTCATACTTTCCCAGGATTGGCGGCTATTACCGACAATTTGTATCAGACTTTGCTCGGATTTTAGCACCATTGAATCAGTTGACCCGTAAGCATGTACAGTTTGCTTGGACAGTAGAGTGTCAGAGTTCATTTGAGAAGTTGAAGTAAGGATTAATGACGGCACCCATTCTCACGCTTCTAAATGGGACTGGTAGATTTTCAGTTTATTGTGATGCTTCAAACAGAGGATTGGGATGCGTCTTGGTGCAGCATGGAAAGGTATATAGTAGCTTATGTGTCACGTCAACTTCGTGATCATGAGAGAAATTATCCAACCCATGACTTGGAGTTAGAAGCAGTGGTTTTTGCACTTAAGCTTTGGAGGTATTATTTGTATGGAGATCGGATAGAGATTTTTACCAACACAATAATCTTAAGTATGTATTTACCCAGAAGGATCTCAACATGCGACAGAGAAGATGGCTAGAGTTACTAGTGGATTATGATATCAATCTGCAGTATCATCCTGGAAAGGCCAACGTAGTTGCAGATGCGTTGAGTAGAAGAGCCGGAGCTTATTTTCTAACAGCACAGCCAGAGTTATTAGCAGATTTTTAGAAGATAGGAATAGAGATAGTTCTTCCTACCAGTATGGCATTAATGGCTAGTATGCAAGTTCAGTCCAGTATAGTTGAGAGGATTAAGACAGCTCAATCAACGGATTCTAAGCTTCAGCGACTTAGGACAGAATGTGAAACGGGAAGAATAGCAAAGTTATGCATTCACGAAGACGGTACACTCCAACATGGAAGGCGTCTTTGTGTACCCAGTGGTGACATCAGGCAAGAGATCATGGCAGAGGCTCATAGTTTACAGTATTCAATTCATCCTGGTAGCACGAAGATGTACCGTGATATCCGTCAGCATTTCTGGTGGAATAGCATGAAGAGGGAGATAGCTCGGTTTGTCTCTCGTTGTTTAGTTTCCTAACAAGTTAAAGCTGAACATGAGAGACCAGCTGAACTTCTTCAACCTTTACCGATCTCAGAATGAAAATGGGAGCATATTACCATAGATTTTATAACTGGGTTACCTAAATCTCCGGCTGGAAGAGATGCTATTTGGGTTATAGTTGACCGACTTACCAAGGTGACTCATTTTCTCCCTTTCAGGATTGGTCAGTCGACAGATCAGCTAGCAGAGATGTATCTCAGGCAGATCGTCAGATTGTATGGAGTGCCAGTCATTATTGTACCAGACAGAGATTCAAGATTTATGTCGCACTTTTGGCGGAGTCTTTAAAATAGTTTTGGAACTCGTCTCAAGTTAATTAGTTCAGCTTATCATCCGCAGACAGATGGTCAGTCGGTGTACACAATTCAAACTCTTGAAGACATGTTATGATCCTGTACACTTGACTTCGGTGGTTCGTAGGAAGATCACCTGTACTTAGTAGAGTTCTCCTACAATAATAGTTTTTATGCCAGTATCTAGTTGGAACCATTTGAGGCACTGTATAACAGAAAGTGCATATCCCCTTTAGCCTGGAATGATATAGACGAAAGGCAGATGCTTGGTCCAGAGATGGTAACACAGACTATCGAGATGGTCAGACAAGTCAGAGATTATCTTCGAGTTGTACAAGATCGTCAGCACCATTAGACCAATTCTCATCGGCGTCCTCTTGAGTTTTCTATCGGCAACCACGTATTCCTTAGGATCTCGCCTACCCATGGCGTCATTCGATTCGACATGTAGGAAAACCTTAGTCCTAGGTATATAGGGCCATTTGATATTCTTGAACGAGTAGGTGATGTGTCCTATCGTCTCGCTATTCCGCCGTCATTACGTGAGGTACATAACGTATTCCATGTATCCCAATTGCGACGGTACATCCCAGATCTGAGCCATATCTTGATCATTCAAAATTGGTTGTTGGTACCAACCTTTTGTATGAGGAAAGGCCTGTATCCATATTGGACAAAAGAGAGAAGGTACTCAAGAAAAATACTATTAGTTTAGTCCGTGTTACTTGGGGTCATCACTCTTTGGGTGAGTTAACTTAGAAACATGAGGATGACATCCGATCACTATATCCGCACATGTTTGACTCATAAGGTATAATGTCCTTCTTATGCCTGATGCTTTTAATTCCTTGCTTGCATGAATGATTGCTTGATTGAATGCTAGTCGTAGATTGCTAGTGATTGGTATAGCTTGCCCCGACACCTCTCGTCTATTGATTAAATTTTGAGGATGAAATTCTTTTAAGATCGGTAGAGTTGTCACTCATGTTTCTCGATATACGTGTTTTCAGTATACATGTACGAATTTCTGACATTTGTCAGGTGATCCATGTTTTGACTTGTCCTGTTTAGCCTAACATTTGTTTAGTTTTAGCTTGACTTGGTTTATCTGGGTTTATTTGGTTTGGTTCATCATGGTACTCTTGGCTTGGCTTGGTTTATTATGGTTTGATAAGAGAAGGGTTGCTATATAAGTCAACCCTTTTCTCTCTTCATAACTCTTCTCATTTATTTCTTTCTTCTTCTTCCTCATAACTCCTCCCACCCTCCAAGAACCCTTAGGCAAGTACAATCTTTCTTCATGAAGGATCTCCCTTTTTATTGTTCCATTCTCTTCTCTACTAGATTCTAAGCCTCTTTAGAGCTTAGCACTTTTGATTTTTGTGGATGGATTTGTGTAGATCTACGTTATGAGTCTTTTTATTTTTTTTGGTTTGGATCTACTAAATCTCGTTCTGTGAGTTTAGACCCTTGGAACCCCCGATTCAGACTTATTTTGAGCAAGTTATGCTCATTTGAAGTTTTTGGGTTCCCATAGAGCTTGGTTGCTGTTTCGAGAAGAAGAATAGTACACCGACACCATGCTTATCTAGGTGCCCCGACATGATCAAGCGCCCCTTTGACCCTTGCGCTCACGGTGCTTAGGTGCCAATGTGATGTGCCTAGTTGGCCCACGTGCCTTGTGTACCCTGGCGCCCCCAGCCCCTTGCGCTCATTGGTGCTTATGCGCCTATTATGACGCACCCCACTTCTGTACATTTTGGCCCAGGTGCCACCTTGGCCCTAGTGCCCATGATGATCCAGCGCCCAATCTGGACATGCGCCTACTTTGGTCCAGGCGCCATCTTGACCTTGGTGTCCATTCCTGCCCTGATGACTATTCATGCCCAGGCGCCCGTACTTGCGTAGGCGCCCTCTTGGTGCCTAGGCACCCATCCATTGTTAGGCACCCATTATTATGCACCTGCCTCCATGCACCTTCCTTGTTCTTGCAGTTGTTTATATGTTTTGATATAATATGTACCCTGAGCTTTGACCCAACCTGAGCATGTCCTGACTTGGCTGTAACACGAACTTGACTTGCACATGAGCCCTTCTTGATAATCTTGATAGTGGCCCGCTGAGGTGCACTCTTGACAAGTAACAAGTAAACTTGATATGACATGTAAGCTTGATAGTGGCCCGTCGAGGCGCACTTCTGACAAGTAATCTTGATAAGTAACAAGTAACCTGACATGACATGTAAGATCTTAAAAGCGCTATTGTAACAGCTACGCTGACTTGCTAAGTAACTCTTGTCTTAACACCGTGGTTGATTTTCTTGATTGTGCATGTACAAGCTACATGTCTCGTCTTGTATCATGTCTAGGACATGGATTACTGGTTACCACGGTCAGGGATTCATAATGAATCTGACTACGTTAATGACTAGATTGATCAAGTAGTTCATATAGAGATATTTTCTCAGTTACAGGCGATCTCGTTATCCCGGCCACACCTGAGGGACTTGTAGCCTGCCGACGAGTATGGCACATTTCCAGTACACTATTATGTGGGACACTTCTTGAAAAATATGAGTACTGAAAGTACACCTGTAATCTTGATAACTCTTGTAAATCACCTCACCTGGATAACTTGGATAGCTGCAGGGCTTGTGACTGCGGGAACATCTCATTGAATCTTGCTAGTAACTAGGCTTATGACAACCCTAGTTAGTTAAAGTATCAAGCCGTACTCTAGCTTGGTCGTGATTGATGGATGGAGTCTAATCTTGTCTAGACAATGCCAATATATGGTTACTTCAGTGCATTATTGTTTATTCTTTACTCTTGTAGATAAATGGTTAAAGACTTAAATTCTGTTCAAGTGAAGGGTTACAACCCCGGTCCTTGTTTGGTTTATGGGTTGTAACTTGGTTTCCAGAATAGCTTCTTAGTTATCTTATCATTTATCATCCTATTTTCTAACTCATATATTCTTGTTATTATTTATGTCTCTATGTTCTAATATGCTGGTTTTAGTTCTTAAGTGAAGCCTCCCTTGTGGCACTTGCTCTTCTGGGTTCTGACCAAGCTGGTTTTGTATGGCCAGATTTTGGAGTAGCACCCGAGAATCTACCTGTCTTCCAGCCAGATGGTGAGCACTAGATAATCCTGGCAACGAGTGGATTTCTTATTTTGCCCTCCCACTCAATTATAAATTATTCTTTTGAGGCGTTTAGCCACCGTGCAAGTGCTAGCTCGTTTGTAAATTATTCTTTGGCAAATCCTAGGGTTGATCATGTATAACTTAAACTCTTGCTAGTCTTCGCATTTTGTATGACTAGCTTCATGATCATCTGAATATGTAATATTTGGGACGCCTTACTTTATATGTCTAATGATCTAATATCTTGTAACATTTACTTGCTTGCTTGAGATTGAGACACTAGGCTTGTTCTTGACCATAAGGGACTGTTGGCTTGTAGATAAACCCTCATGCATCTAGACAGCTATGACCGTATTGTAAGGTGGGTTGTACTTCAATGTACGTAGCTGGCTATGTCTGTCCCCCGCTCTCCAGTATTCTGGTTCTGGGGCATGACAATATTAGTAATATTATAATGTTAAACTTAATTAAATAACCATAATTAAGACATAGTTTTGATTTTGGCAACTCAATTAAGTTTAAAATAGATATAATGAAACTCATATCACTAATATGTAAAACAATAAGCATATATCACCAAAGGTATAAGTATAAGTATAAATGCTATAGTGATAGTATGAAGACTAGTGATAATAAAATGCTAGACTTAATAGATTAACCATATTCAAAAACATGATATAATCATTGGGCCAATAATGGAGTCACAAGTCTAAGACATAAGTCTAAACCAGAAGAAAATATATATACATGTCAAATGTAAATTAATCGAAGATAAATTCGATAATAACAAATCTAATCTAACAATACTATGTGATGTCATCTGGAACCTCAGCAACAACCACCGTCTGGCCCTCCGAAAAGGCATGACCGGACTCAACTAAACCCTCCTAGGTCCCGTAATAAGTGGGACACCAATCCTCAAGTTCAACTCTTAAAATGTTAATATCCAGTCAGGATTGGAACAAAGTACAATTAGTGAAATGAGTTCCAGATAAATGACAGAGACTATATGTCGCACCCTAGTACCGGAATACTGAGACGGACTAGGCTAGCTACTCCATATGAGATATATAAATGTTATACGGTGATCGTGGCTGTCATGAGACTAGGGGGCGCATGCTACAATCAAGTCTTCTATGGCCTCACAACGCATCTATGTCTTAATCATTCAAAGCAAGAAGCAGCAATTAATGAACATATGAGATAAAGCAGTAAGGCATCCCCGACGTTTCATCAAAATGATCATGGGGATCTAGCTTTATAAGTTAGCTAGTCCAGAGAGTCACAGGCACATAATTATACTCAACTGCAGTCTGATTTAATTACAATTATACAAAAGATAAAATATCTAGATTAACCGGCTAAACAGGTGCAGGTGGCTAAACGCCAGAACATAAGTAATGATACTAGAGTGGTGGAGAAGAAACCCATTCGAGTCCCCCTCCAGCCATGCTCCTAGTATGCACCATTGACGTCAGAAAAGAAGTTTGGATCCTCAGGCGCTGCTATGAGATCTGGCCAAGCAAAACCAGCGGGGTCAGTCCCGAATAGCAAGTACCACAAGGGAGCACAAAAGAGTGAGATAAAATCCAAGCGTAATAATAATAATAATAAAAGGCTTCCGGTCGTAACCTCGGTCCACAGTCTGTCATAGCACGATAGACCAATCCAACAACCAAACAAGGACATGGGTTGGACCACGCACCATGACAGTCCATGTCCCTCGGCTACTAATGGAAGGTACAAGGCACAGTTAAGTCATTTTTCATGCGACCATTCGTTCCTTCGGTTTTCTATATTTGGCGGAGATACCCCCGCGATACTGATTAAAGGAATCCTCAGATCGTGTCAACCCAACAGCGCTAGCCAAACCATTAAACATATAGCACATTGATTATGCACGGGTCCCCCGGGGGGGCTACCACGCTAAAATATATAACACATAGCTCGTAGAAGTCTGATATAGTCATCCGCTATAGGCGAATGAAACCATATCTGTGGCGGCCAACCCGACACGTCAGGACTGGACCTGGGGTGGCTAGTATGGCACGATCTTGGGATTCTTTCCACCCAATGCATCTACCAAGTTAGTTGCTTAGTTAATCCCTAGGTTATCCTCGGAGTTCATATGAGGTGGTCACATGTTCACTCTCCTAGATGTCGTATAATATACGAGTACCCCAAGAAGAGATCCGTACTGGCTCATGGAGTCATACGTATGTACCCCTTTTTGGAGTAATGCAACACATAACACATACCACGTCATTGCTACCGATCCTTCGCTATGTAAATATTGGACTCTTGGATGTATTGGCAGGTATCACGTAGGAACACTTAGTACATAGGATAGCACATCGCTATCACATAGATTGTACCTTAGTACACACATAGGTTTATCCAGCACACGCATAGGTAGTCAGATCAGGAATAAGGACCAAGACACAAGAGGAAAGAGAACAAGAAGGCACTACGCACTTAGGGTATGAAGTGCTCGCAAGTCATGAAGTGACACAAACGGCGCACGGGCAAAAGTGCAAGGTGAAAGGTGCACAATTAAAGTAAAACAAAATCATCTAACTGTACAAAATCATCTACAACTATAAGGGGGTACAATTATTCTCTAACTGTACAAAATCATATAATCATGATAAGAATTTATTATAGTCGAAGAAAACCTCAAAAATGTCAAGTACAGAAAATATGCCAAAAGATCAAAACTATGATTGAAATTATCAATCGCATATGTACTCCAATTAAAGTGAAACAAGAAGATTCTTGAAGCCAAGACAAAGATCAACAACTTTACACTAAGGACCAAGGGGACCAGCATGGATAAATATAACAAGAATTATCATGGCAAGAAATGGCACAAGGGGTCAAAAGGGGTGCAAGGGACAGTATGTGCCAGGACAGCATACACCAGACAGCATGCGCCAGGACAGCATGCGCCAGGACAGCATGCGCCGGGGACAGCATACGCTGGAGATAATATGCGTCGAGGACAACACGCGCCAGGGACAACATGCGCATGGACCAAAAGGCACCATCCACATCATGCGTAAGGGACAGCATGCGCCAGGACAGCATACGCCATGAGCCAAAAGGCACCATCCACAGCATGCGCCAAGACAGCATGCGTCAGGGTCAGCATGTGCCATGGGCCAAAAGGCACCATCCACAGCATATGCCAGCATGCATGAGCTAGCATGCATGCGCCAACATTCATTAGCATGCACTGCTCATCTTCTCCAACTAGCCTCCAAATGTTTATGAGAACCCATAGACTAGAAGGACCATAAATCTCTCAAAATAAGTCAAAATCTAACTTTTCAAACGTCAAAATTGTGTAGAATCAACTTCTCTACCACATGGGACAGTTTGCTTTCGAAAACCATTAAGTTTGATAGATCAAAATCCAAGAAAATCGAAACTGATATAAACTTAGATCTACAAGAATCCATCCATCAAAACCAAAAATACCAAGTACTAAACTTGTAGAGGATGATGAGAAGAAAAATATAGACAAATAATATCAAAGAAAAAAAATCAAGAATAAAAATGCACAAATCTTCACTTTTGAGCAAGTTGTACTTGCCTAAAAGTTTGCTTGAGGAAAAATAAATGAAAGCGTGAATAAGGAGAGAGAGTGAGGAAGAGAATATATATATGGGTTGGGTTGACTCAAAGAAACCCTAATCTTAAGCATGCTCTTAACCATATAACTAATGACATGTTAAATGCTACATGATACAACTAATTAAATTATTTAAATAAAATCCTAACCAGTACACGGTTCAGATATCTTATCATCGAAGTAGTGAACCACGCCTACAACCAGACAAGGACAATGTGTGGCATACTACTCCGCGACGATATACTTTTCCATGCCATGGCCAGTTACAAATACTTGATACATAAAATCAAGATATTGGTGCCAGATACCATATACAGAAAATTTTTTAAAAATTTACGTATTCCAGGAACGGAGAGTGACACTATAAAACAAGAATATGGTAAATATAATAAATGACAAAAGAAGACAACTGAGAATCACATATGACATGTATAGTAAAATAAGTACAACTATAATCATGACAGTAAACAGGAAAATTGAAAATCAAGATAACATGATAAATGTCTAATATTTTTTAGGTGTTTTGAAATACTACTTGATATGTGACCGGCTTAGGTGCAACAGGGAGTATCAGGTATGGCTATTCATACGTGAGTGTATGATTAGCTATACACAGGAATCTAAAGGTATTGATGACATATCAACTAGTATTTCTCCCTCCCCAACTAATACTAATGGATCTGAATCACGACATGTCACATCAAGTAAATCACAATGCAAAGGAATAAACACGAACACGATGCTCACGGTATAACAATATCATGAAAGACACATCTCTTGACTAGGAGTCCATGCAGTATCAGTCCGTGTAACGTACGTGTCAGAAATCAAGTACACATTACTAAAACATGTAATATAGAAACTATCATATACTGAAAACAATCAAAGAATTGTACTTGCCTTTGCTTTTCCGTTGAAAGTTATATTCAGAATTCGTATCGGTGTATAGGACCTATATATATTTTTTTGAAGCAATGGATAATTGTGGCGAACTCGCCTCCACTGGGCTCGAACTCCTGACCACTTGGGCCACATGCATCTCTCTTAACTACTAGGTTAAAGGTCATTTGCTAAAACAAGATCGTTTCCATAGAGTCTTGATCCTTACCCTCTTGGAGAATTACCCCACAAGCCACATGGGCTACCGCACCTCCTGTGCAAAAATTGTATATACAATGAAAGTGACTAGTATATATTTATGAAGTAATGGGTAATTGTGACGAACTCGCCTCCACTAGGGCTCGAACTCCAACCACTTGGGCCACATGCATCTCTCTTAACCACTAGGCTAGAGGTCATTTGCAAAAAGAAATCTTAAATAAGGTAATAGTGGTGAACGCTTCCACCGGGAATCGATCTTCTGACCACTCGGTGTCTAGGACACACACACACACACATATATATATATATATATAAAGGGAGCGGATCAAAAGCCCCCCTTAGAAAGTCCCCCCAAAACCCCCCTCACTCTAATTCGTAATATTAATGTTAATATTAATGTTAATATTAATGTTAATGTTAATATTAATGTTAATATTAATTTTAATGTTAATATTAATTTTTTTTAAATTTTTTTTATATTAATGTTAATGTTATTGTTAATATTAATGTTAATATTAATATTAATGTTAATATTAATTTTAATGTTAAGTTTAATGTTAATTTTAGTACTTAATGTTAATATTAACATTAATATTAATATTAAAATTAATATTAACATTAATATTAACATTAAATTACGGATTAGAGTGAGGGAGATTTTTGGGGGGCTTTCTAAGGGGGGCTTTTGATCCGTTTCCATATATATATATATATATATATATATATATATATATATATATATAATATATATATATATATATATATATATATATATATATAAATATATATATATATATATATATAAATATATATATACAAGATCAGAACTTTTCTAGAGTTTGTTAAGCTTACACAATATCATTTTTATTTATACATAAGGTAGACTATGATTAAAGGTAAAAGAAACTAGTTTTATATATATATATATATATATATATATATATATACAAGATCAGAACTTTTCTAGAGTTTGTTAAGCTTACACAATATCATTTTTATTTATACATAAGGTAGACTATGATTAAAGGTAAAAGAAACTAGTTTTGGTATTCCGGTCACATAATTAATTGAAATCTTTATCGTTTACCAAAACAACATAACCTAACATATAAAATAATAATATAATACTATTAAAATATTATTTGTCTAGAAATTAAGAAATTATAATTTTTGGGTAACTAGTAAACATTAGAATTGGGTTCTAAGGCATTAACCTACACTAAACAAAGGATTTCATTCCACCAGATAAATATTCCTAAAATTTATGTTTAATCAGAATATAAATGTATATAACATAATTTTGAGATATTTATCATGGAAAATTATTGGCAAAGTCTTGGTGAGTTTCGATCTTAAGAAACTAGTGAAACTAGTCATTTGTAGGCTTGAATCGACTGTTTTATGTCATCCAAGTTGGCCCTAATTAAACATTTTCAAAATTAGAATATAATTTGTTAAAATCATAAATTAATGGTTTATAATCTATAAAATTTATCAACATAACTATAGTAAAATTTATAAATATGAGTTAATTAGTGTACCCTCTATGGTTTGTACGCATTTTGATAACTGTTTCCGTTGTTTTAAAAACAAAGAACACACCCCTGGGTGCTTAATTTTTCACTCACTTTCTTCTATGCACCAGGGAGGTACAACTAATTAACTCTATAAACCAGGGGGTGTTCTTTGTTTTTAAAATAACATGGACAGTTACCAAAATACGTACAAACCATAGGGGGTACAACTAATTAACTCTATAAATATTACAAAGTGAAACTAGTTAGGTTCTAATACCCAAAGCACCCAAAAATTGAAATTATAAATACTAATATTGTGTTCTGAAATTAAAACTAATGTAACACAAAATTATATAAAAATTATTATAAATATAATTTATATTTTTCCAGCACCTAATAGGATCAATAATCGTGTCTCGAGTTTGTTTTAATTCCGAAAAATATTCTACATAGAATATTAGTGTTTACACAACATATCTCATATAACGTAATTCTGAAATTAAATAATCATGACCCAAAAACCCTACTTTAACGCAACTTTCACATATATCCATCATGAAATAATTATATGGCATGGTAGGAGGCAAGTTAGAGAAATATTTGTGAAAGTTTCGTTCGAAAATTCAAAGAAAATGAAAACAAAATAATAGATACAAAAATGTGTCGCAATTCTGGAACGAATATTTCGTTTGCGCGTTTAGAGGCATTTTCCTTAGTTCTATGTCGATGTTATTAAGGTTTCTACCTAAGTGAATGATATATATAGCTATTTTCTATGTCATATAAAAATATTCGACAAAAAATGAAGGTACTTACCTATGTACGGACGTGGACAGAATTTTGTGTCGCAAGATTTAGCCCGCGCACCCTTTCGAGAAATGCCTATACCGAAAAATTTTGAACAGAAAATAAAGGCAATTATATATCAAATCGAAGGTAATTCGAAGAGCTATAAGATGGGAAATATTTGGAGAAGTTTTACCAAATGTTTTGGTGTGCACAACCAATTCTTTGCACATAATTTGTGGATAGCACATTTTATGGACACATCGTCGTGCGACAGAGGTTTGAGGGGTCAAAACTCCATAAAAAATTATGTAAAAATATAAAAATGAAAGTTAAGAGATAGAGGAAGATTTTTCATTAAGGGATCAAGGCTCATACATGTCATTTTCGTGGTACAAAATACTGTTAAAGTCAGCACTATCCAGTAGTCCTATTCTGAAATTACTTTTAGTCCAACGAGTCTGTGAGGGAGTTTTGGGATAGAAATTTAATGGAATGTGGAGAAAATGACTCATAAGGCTGTAGGAGGTTGAGGAGGAAAGGTTGTGGCAAAGTTTTAGAAAAAATGGGATAGTGGGAAGGTAGTTTTGGCAACTAAAAGTTGTGGTCACCACTTAATTCCGAAAATACATGTACGCTAAAGTTTTGTTCTGTCCACACACTTGTGTGTGCACCACATGGGTCAAGTAAGGGCTTGGTTAGGGTCTTCTACATCTTTGTAAGTGTGGACCAAGTTTGGACTTGATCGAAGTTGATTTGATTGGGTTGGAGTGGCCTATACTAGTCACTAGCACCACCCTCACTAGTTTGAAACCAAGCTAACTACAATGCACCTAACCAAGTCCAAACTTACGTCACACATAATAACAAGGAATATTAAACCTTACTTAGTACTATATATATATATATATATATATATATATATATATATATATATATATATATATATATATAAACATGCACACAAATAGCTATATATAATTTATACAATAAAAATTATTTGAGCTACGAAGGTTATACTACTTTTTTCTAACTATCCCTATCAAAATATTTCAGAACAGTGTTACAATTACGTTATTGTTTGATGATAATTATGATGTTAATAACTACATAGAAAATTAAATGCCACCAACACAATATCACCGCAAGAAGTAGAAGTATTAATACTAATATTTCAACTATGAGAAAATTGATTTTATGTTTTTTTTTTTACTAAACTATTTGTTACCGATAATGAGAAAAAATAAGTATTAGACCCGAAATACCAACAACCAAAACATTGAGGTGCACAATGCAAGAAATGCAAAAAAAAATTCAAATAAAAAATAACGGTACGAAAACTTTGAAAAGACACTATGGAAGTTGTTATGGTAACGACACATTAAATGCTATACAAACACTCTTAAACACTAGTCTTCAAGAATCTTCAATAGAAAATTTTACTTATTCTACTATTTGTAACGAAATTAACTTAATAAAATATATTATTTATGATAAACAACCATTTATAATTTGTGAGAGTGAATCATATTATGCCTATGCAAGTAATACACTAAATTCTTGTTTTACTGGAGTTTTTGAATATACTGTTAGAGGAAAAGTTGTTAAATTTTTTGGAAAAAAAAAACAGTTTTGAAAAACCGTTTTGTAAATATTAGTAAATTGTTTTTAACTTCTGATATATGGACTAGTGAGCAAAAACTTTCTTTCGTTTGTATCATGCCACATTATTTATATGCGAATTGAAATTTATAAGAATAAATTATTTTCCAAAGACCGTTGGAATTTTGGCATACTAATCTGCAATCGGTGGAACCATATTACAAGTTTTAAGTGAATATGATATCCATAACAAAAAAAATACTATTTTTTGATAGGTAGTAATAATACTTCATGTATCAATATTTAAGATCTCAATATCTTCATGTGATAGAAGAAATTTTTCCATATAAGATGTGCTTGTCATATTGTTATTTTAATTGTACAACAATGTCTTCAAAAAAAATTTAAAGGAATTTAGAAAATATTGGAAAGATCTAATTAGTTTGAACACTTCTCCAAGTAGACAACAAGAGTTTAAAATATTACATGCACAATATGGTTTGACATTTAGAAGATTTGTTAAGGATGCACCACACATATAGAATTCTACTTATTTGATGTTTGAAATCTTGTATTAAATATAGAGATGCTATATCTAAAAATGATTGGTTGGTTGCTACTTTAATTTATGAATTTTTAGAATTATTTTACAATATTATATGTATTTTATCCCTAGTTTATTATCTAACTTCTCTTTTAGTTTTAACAAAAAATATTAATATTTCTTTTTTTTTTTGAAAAAATAAAAATAAAAAAAAATATTAATATTTCTCAGAATACTTCTGGTTTTGATTATGTCATTTCTAAAATGAAAATATTTTTTAAAATATTGACTTGAAGTACCTCTTTTATATTGTTTGGCTGAAATTTAAGGTCATAAAATCAAATTAGATGATGTATTTGTATTACGATTTTTATGAAAATATGAATGTTGAGTTAAGTAGCTTAAAAATAGAAATTTAAAAATGTTTAGATACATCGATTAGTTTATATGGAGAAAAAAAATGTATCGAGCCGACATGGTACAACCCCTCATGGTATTAGTAAAAGTTATATAATGCTTGAGTATACTACAAAGTAAGAAACAAAAACAATCTTCCTCCCAAATCAAGAATTGTCATTGTATTTAAACTCTTATGATGAAGATGATGAGGATTCTGAATCATATTTTCAAGTTTAAAATGGTAAAAAAAAATACAAAAAAATTCGTATACAATTTTCTATTTAACATGTGATCTTCTAATGGTTCTGATGTCCATAGTAGCATCAGAATTTTGTTTTAATGCACAATCAAGAATGCTAAGCAATAAGAGAAGCAGGATGCTGTCAGATTTTGAAAGTTTTCATTTATGTTCAATATTGCATTCGTGTGAAAAAAATAGACTCAATACTTAAGAGATGAATGTGCTGACATTAATGAACTGAACAATGAATTGGCCAGAAGATCGAAGACTTGACAATCCTACTAGAAGAAATTTAATAAAAAAAAAAAGTAATACTAGACGATCCTAGTAGAATTGAACTAGCCAGAAGACCGAAGACTTGAATATCAAATTTTTGTAAAAATTTTATGTAGTTTTATTTTTCCAGTTTACCAAAAAGAAATGTTATGATATATTTATGTAATTAATAAAATTAATAAATTTTATATATTTACATTATTGTTTATAAATCTTAATTTTTTAAGTCTTTTTTTTTTTTTCCAACGGGCCAACCCGGACAGACTCGGAGTCGGTCTTGGCGCAGCCCGACCACTGCTTTCCGAGTTCTAGGCTGGACTAGGTTCAGGTTTAGCCTTCCTCGACCCAACCCGGTATGTATGCTTCTCCGGGCTGACCCAGCCCGGCCCAAACCCGATCGACTCTGGATCGGAGCTGGCGCGGCCTAGTCCGATAGACACCTTGACATATTTGAGACAAACATGGAAGGACGTGACATCCATAATAAGTTATATTACTTATTTATCTTCTTTTCTTTTCAACCAAGCATAAAATAAATATATATTTGTTTTCTTTTCTTTTACTTTCTTTCAAACCATACCTGTCCTATAAATAACAAGATATGTTGCAAAGATGGAAAGCAGCAGTAGATGGTCTTCAAAATTTTTTTTAATTATGGTGCTTCTAAATTATGTGCAGGGTCCACAAGAAGGGTAGAATAGGGTCCCCATTTGTAGTTGGTATGTCTTTTTTTTCCTTTTCTACTTTGCACCATCACCTGCTACTGCCAGCATCTAGCTTTTGAAGCAGCCGTAGTCCAAAAGTTACAATTTCGGAGGGCTCTCTGGTCAGCAATTTGCTTCTTAATTAGCCCTAGCCATTTGATAGGCTTTCAACAAGTTAATAAGTGTACATCTTTTGATTCAAGATTCTAATAACTGTTCTTTTAGGTTAATTGCTTGAGGATATGTCTAAGATCAAGGTTTAAAAACTTTAATCAGAAATGTGAAAGCTCAGGCAGGGGCGGCCCTGACCAACGGCAGGCCGAAAGACGGAACCCCCAACAAAAAGGGCACCAACATGAAACTATCTACAATAAAACTAGTATATATCGTGTGCCAATTTTAACAAAAAGGATTGTGGTTTAGTGGTTATAAAGTTATATTTATATTTGAGAGATCCTTGGTTCAAATTTGGACTACAAAAAAATTTATTTTTAGTTATATATATATATCTTTACTTATGTATGGATCCATTTTGAAAGTTTTGTCTCGGGCTTCCATCAGCTCCGATTTTAAATTTTCCGAATAATTGACCGATGAATGGCCTATTGTTCCGATGGAAAGAAGAAGTTATAACATGTTTTTCGGAAAAATTTCGTGTTGTTTTACTTTTGCCCCTACCTCGTCATGCCTATGACTAGTTCTGGAACTTTAACTAGCTTCGAGTTTGTTCTTTCACCTGGATCTAGTTGGCCATCATTTTCGTTTTCTTTGAACTTCGTTTGTTTTCACTTTTAGGTTTAATGTATACAAGTCTATATGTAAATGCTATTCGTAACTTCAAATTATTTATTTTTATGTGACAGTTGACGTGACATATTAAATAATATTATATGTCATCTGATATGACAGATAATATAATAATATTTAACTCAAAAAATTAATTATCCAAAAAAATCTTAATATTAATGTTAATATTAATACTAATATTAATATTAATATTAATATTAATATTAATGTTAATACTATTGTTAATGTTAATATTAATTTTAATGTTAAAGTTAATATTAATTTTAATGTTTATATTAATATTAATATTAATATTAATTTTAATTTGAAAATTTATCACATCAGCTGCCATATCAACATGTCACATCAACTGTCACGTAAGGAAGGATAGTTTGGAGGGACAAATATTTTCTTTAACAATTAATTAGCTACGTTATATGTTAACATTAAATATAAATAATTTTTTTGTGTCCACTCTTTGGTTTGCGGAAAGGAAAGGAAAGGAAATCAATTCCTTGTTCTTTACCTTTTTTTAGGAAATTGCAATTTCTATTCTTTCTTTTTTACGTTGTTTGGAGAGTATAAGAAAATTAGAAGGGAAAAAAAAAGTGAATTTCATATAGTAGAAAAGTGAATCCTTGGTTGGATGATGAACCACTTTCACTTTGGCCTTGTTTGGTTCCCGGAATGGAAGGGAAAGAAAATCAATTCCTTGGCATTTCATTTTCTTTGAAAAATTACAATTCTCATTAATTTTTCTTTCGGATGTTTGGAAATGCCAAAAAATTTGGAAAGGAAAGTGAATCATTTAAGGTGGAAAAGTGACTCCATGCTTGGATGGATGAAATCACTCTTTTTTTCTTACTTATTTGGGAACATTTTTCTTTACTCGTACTTTCCTTTCTCACTTATTTCCGATGTATAATTTTTTTCTCACTTATATTTTCTACCCTATGGGAATCATTTTTCTTTCCTCGTACTTTCCTTTGACATCTGAACTTAGAAATGGAATGACTTTCCTTTTCCAACTCCATAATTCTGCCAACCAAACAAGACATTTATAATAATTTATAAGAAAGTTTCACATATAAATATCATTTTGGAGTAGAAATGATTCTTAATTGAGGTTGTGAATGAGATTTGTAAAGAACAAAAAACAACTCTTTAAAAAATTTTATAGGTAATTAACAAGTTGCATCATTAAATTTGAAAAATAATTATAATTATTATAGATTGGTAATGGTATATTTGGAACAAAAATTTGTATGGTGAAGTCTAAATTTTTTATATTACATAGTAGTATAGATTTGATACAAATGCAAATTTTTTATAGCATAAGCTAAATTCTTTCTAGTGTGCACGAACTTAGAACTGAGAATTTAAATTTTAGGTTAATTAAATTTTGGGTAGTAGAAATATTCGAAAATTAGTGTTGGGTTTTGAAGATATCAAGTTTAGTTTTTAGATCCTAAGATGACATTTGACCCGAGTCGACTATATATCAAAAAATCTATTAATAAATAAATTAATTTAGAACTCGCTGGGACAACAATATTTTTGGGACCCTAATGGTCTGTTTGGTAATGATATTTTTATCAGTTTTGGAATATTTTTGAAACGATCTTTTATGAAAACTCATGCTTGTTATTTTTTTGAGGCACTGATTCTGGTCGTCTCAAAAAATTTCAAAATTGGTGTAATATATTTTTGGGTGGCTTTATAAACACCCCAAATCGGTAGATTTTGAAGAATTTTATTATCTTATTCTATTTATATCATCACCAAAAAATATAATTATAACTACTAATATGCTATATTTTTTTTTCTCATCTGTGTTTCTCTTTGCTTCTTCCTAACTATGGTTACTTCTCCCGTAAAGTTTTTTAAATCTTTTTTTTTCTACTTTCAACCACGTGTTTCTATTATTTCGTATGTTTCTATTATTGATCAAATATGGATTTCTACCTCTTGATCGACACGTGGACTGGGTGGCAGTTCTTGCGCTCAGAATCATTTTGTTTATATATGGACATATAGGTAATTTTATTCGCGTAAAAAACTTTTATAACAGCTCATTAATGAATTATCAAGCTTTTTTTTTTTTTGAAAACAGGGGACTTTATTGCTATACGGGGGAGCTTAAGCTCAAAGATGGCGCCGGAAAATTGCCTGACGACCTACAAAAGTATACGTGCCAGGCCTTAGCCCTGACATACCAAAATAAAACTATTCTCCCGGGAGACCGGGGGTAAACAAAGAAAATTTCAAACTATCCACCCCGGAGGTACCAGGGGTATAAAAAAGTGAGAAAGAAAATAGAAGAAAAGCACCCCCCCCCCCCCCCCCCCCCCCCCCCCATGGACCCGATAGATCCTTAAGCAGTGTGTTGCTGGTTGCCGTTGGAAGTTCGGAGGTGTGGAAGAATTATCAAGCATTGGTTGGAATGGTTTAAAAGTTGCTACTTAAAATCATCCAAAATCGGACTCCTTATAATCGTTATCCATACAGATGTCAAGCAGACCATAAGTCTAATTATTAACCATAACATGTTTATTAACAGATTTTGAATGATCAACACGGATTAACTGATATTTCAAAACTCAACTCTAAACTAAGTCATCTTAAAGACCCAAAAGATTAAAAAAAAAAAAAAATTCAATATTTTTGGGGGCCAAATTATAATAAATCCTAAAATTTATTGTAGTCTTCTCATGCTCATCAACATAGGGAAGGATGGATGAATCTATGGGGTTATCTTTGTCATCTACTCTGCCAACCTGGTGCATAATTTCCTGCCGAAACATCTTAAAATATGTAGGTCCAACCAGCCTTTTTTTTTTTTTTTTTTTCCGTTCAATTGTCAAATTTGATGATCTTTGTTAGTTAGCTGAGTCTATTTCCTTCCGATCAAAGTCTTCAGAAACTTCTACAAAAGCTTATTATACAAAGAACAAAGTAGTGTCGTGGAAACTTCCTCCATTGACCTTAACGAAATGGAAACCGTCCTTGTTAGCATAATTATATTTATTTTGATCCTTGAATAATTAATTCATGTTGTTCACCATTGTTGACGATAATGAGTGGTCTAACAATATGGTCCAAGTAAGACTGTTTATCGAGACAACTTGTTTATCACTTATATTTGTATTTTTGTTAAGTTCGTAATCAATCTCATATGTATGTCTTGTCCTTCCACTAATTATCATAGGCACTAAACTCGTACGACTATTTTTTCTTCTTCTTTTCTTCAGCCAAGTTTGTAATAATTTACTGTCATTGCAAACTTGTCCCTTTCTTCTTGTAAGTTGGCATCCAATTTGTACGTAATAAGTTATACATCGGCATTTGTCAAAAACTCCACCGACTATTACCAAAACTAGAAAATGCACCTATGTTACACGTTAAATTATTATTTTTTTTTTCTAATTTTATCAAAATATAATTTAAATATTTAAATTAAAATTATTATATATAAATTTATATTTTAATAAAAATTTGTAAAAATTTAATTTAATTTTAATTATAATTTGTTATAGATAAATTCTTTTACGATATCGTTGAAAAATAGTTCAAATATTTAAATATATTTGAATTAAAATTTGTTAAACAATTTAAATATTTTCTGATTTTTTCTTTAAATTTAGTTCTTAAACTATTTTAAATTTAATTTTTAAATAAATATTTATACGAACTAAAAGAAAAAAAGTTAGTTTTTATCCGTAATAAATGATCCATGATATACATACGACTTAGACGGCTAAAACTTGAACAGTTTTGAAGTTTCCTTGTATAGAGGAAGATAGTTTTGAAACCCTGAGTGAATTTTCAAACCATGTCCCTTTATAGACACTTTGAAGCATGCGAGTTAAATATGTAATAAATTTTTCTATAGTTTCAAATCTGTTTGAAGCATGCTTATTCAGTTCCCATCATAAATTTTTTTTCAGCAAGTTGTGGACTATAATGTCCTAACTCCTAATATCTCAACTAATATAAAGGGGTTTCAAAACGGTTCCAAATTAAGCCGTCTAAGTCGTGTATATCATCAACTATTAAATTTTTAAAAAATAGAAAATAAAAATTCAAAATTAACTGTCTTACTTATCTTCTGTGGATAATCCAACCCTCTCTCCTCACGTAAAAAATTAAAAATTATACGATATTATAATATATTTAAAATTAAAATTATATTTAAACTCACTACATAATATTATCTAATTATATATCTATCCAGAATTCTAAAAAATAATCACAACAAATTATATTAAAATATACTAAAATTATATTTAAAATATTCTATACAATTTAAATTTTTATATGCTTTATTAATAATATCATTGATTTTTTTTATACGTGCAACGCACGTGAACGTGACTAGTATAATAAAGGGTTTTGTTTGTTGGTGTTTTTGCCTTTGGACTAGGAAAGATAGTCCCACATCGGCTACACCAAATGGTGAGTATCTCAATATAATGCATTGCTTGTGTTGAGGTGTGCACATGAGGTGTGGTGGAGCACAAGTGTGTGCCATGTGGGAGTATTTTTCTAGAAGAAAAAAAAGGATTAATTCCAACAATGATGCAAGTTGATTTTTGTTGTGCGGACTCGGACTCGGACACGGACTCCAGGTTGTCTCATGCATGCACGGGAGTGTTCTAGGGGTAGGCATGGACTGGCATACTACTATGCTGATTGTGGGATGATCTAAAATATCAAACTCTATTTTTGAGTATTGGTATTTTAGTCCCACATCGGATAGGAGAAGAGGTGAAGTCTCAACTCCACTCTATAAATAGAGCCTGGCCTCCTTTGAAAAATGCACCAAGAAGAGAGTTAAGGGAGTCTGTAAAGTCCAGGAAGCCCGTTCAAGTCTCAAATATTGACTTACGAGCGTTCCAGAAGTTCTTCGTGAACTTGCTGGTTCCTGGAAGCAGATCGTATTGGGGCGAATCTTGCTTTGAGCAACGGTAATCTTAATCACCCCAGCAAGAACCTTTATTCTTGTTCTTTTTTCTCCTTCATCTGAGTTGTAACTCAGTTCTGTCCATCTGCAACTGCGATTGCAAGGAAGAATATGAGATTTATTTTCTGAATTCAGTTCTGTCCGTCAGTAACTGCGATTGCGAGGAAGAACGTGAGATTTATTTTTCTGATTATTGTTGCTTTTGTAATCAGATTTATATTATAGTGTTCCTCTTGGATCTCGAGGATTATCAGAAGGTGGACGTTTGTTGAACCTCTGATCTCGACATAGAGTCTACCAACTTTGGTCAAGCCCCGAGATTAACAATCTCAAAGCAAGATCCTTGTAGATGGAGAAATCTCGTGCTTCTCTCGTCGATACCAGTTTTAACAAGTTAGAGAAATTCGGCGGAGAATATTTTCAAATCTGGAAGAGGAAGGTCACCCTTAATCTTCAACTCGTGGATGTAGACCATGTGTTGATTGAGGATGAACCGACGATTCCAGAAGGAGGAATTGCCGATGCTATTGCTGATGCACTCGTCAAGCAGAGCAAATGGAAGAGAGAAAACAACATCTGTAAACTGCTGATTCTCAATTCTATGGAAGACTCTCTGGCAGAGTCATATTCCAAGAAGGTGAAGGCCAAAGAGATCTGGGATTCTTTGGGGAAGCTATATGAAGATGATGAAAACAGGTCCAAAACCTTCATCGTCGAGAAGTACCACAAGTGGCTCTTCGAAGACGAGATGGCGATGCTACCTCAAGTGAAGGAATTCCTGAAGTTGCGCCAGAAGTTAGATGACGAGAAGATGTCCATCGTCGACAAGTTTGTCGTTGGAGGGATAGTCTCGAAACTTCCTGCTGGTTGGAGCAACTTCTATGCTAGAATGCATCGGAAGAAGCTGGACATTAGCTTGGAAGATCTTCTACAAGAGATCCACGTTGAGGACGAAATACGATCTCAACAGAAGATGGACTCTCTGTCCAACCAACTGGCTAAGGCCAACTTGGTGCAGACAAGAGAGTTCAAGGGGAAGCAGGTGGCTTCTCATCATAAAGCACTCCACTAATCTGAAAGTGAAGGGTCCTTCGTTCAAGCAACAGAAGTCCAAGTCCCATGTGACTTGCTTCAACTGTGGCAAGAAGGGCCACTATAAGAGTGAATGCAAATCCAAGTCCAAACCAAAATAGCAGGTATAGCTAAACTTGATTATTTTGATTACTTAACTTGGTTGCTATTGTTGCACAGGTTGAGTTATCTAGCGTGGTAGCTGACTAGTGGTCTGACACTAGTGCATCTGAACACGTGTGCTCTCAAAGGAGCTATTCACCAAGGACGAGCCGTGTTATGACGAAGGTCTCGATGGTGAACATATATCTAGCAGAAGTTCTGATGATCAAGACAATGGTTATTAACCACCGACAAAGATACTGGAATGCGTGTTGTACGTACCAGAGATTTTTCGAAGATCTGATCTCAGAAAGTCTGTTATCTGATACAGACTTGAAAGATGGACATTCGTACTAGCCAGATGGTAATTTTTTGGCGAGGAACATGCTTCGAAAAGATGTTCGGTGCTGAAGGAATGTTCGAACTTCTGCTGATGGCGATGAAGTTACTTTATTGAATGGACTAAGAGTTGTTCTATGATAGAAGCAGACTCAAGCTGTCCTACCGGGACCTTATCTTCAGAATATGGGGGTAAGGAGGTGGAGGAGTTTAAGGTCTGTGCAGATACAAGACTGTTGGGAAGCTGCTCAGACGATTGAACTAAAGTACTGATCATCTGGAGTTAGTACACTCAGATATCTGTAACTTTTATCAATTCTCCACGGAGGCCGACTCGAAGTGCTCGTTCGCATGACTTCTCAAGTAGAAGGATGCAACATTCGAGTAGTTCAGAGACTTCAGGGCTGAAGCTGAACGTTAAACCGATCTACAACTCAAGAGGCTAAGAAGTTATCGAGGTGAAGAGTATCGGTCTCATAAATTCACATTATTCTGCAAAGAACATGAAATCATAAACGAGACTACTGCTCCGTATTCTCCTCAATCTAACGAAGTAGCGGAGAGGAAGAACAGAATGTTGACATAAATAATAAACTCAATGTTGCTAACTGCGGGTCTTTCTAAATGCTACTGGGGAGAAGCTGCATTGACGGCTACTTTTATTCTAAATAGAGTGCCGTATGCAACTTCGGACATAACTCCTCATGAACTCTGGTTCAAAGTCAGACCAACTTGAATGTCATTCGAGTGTGGGGATGTCTGGCCTATGTGAAGCTCCCAGATCTGAAGATTCAGAAGCTGGGGACAAGGACTACGAAGACGATCTTCTTTGGGGTATGCCGAGAAGAGTGATGCTCGGAGATTTCTTGATATTGAGTCAAATCATATCATCGAATCTCGTGATGCTGAATATTTTGAAGACAAGTTTTTAAGGCACAAGAACATTGTTCTAACGGACATTCCAGAGAATGATGAAGGTGCAAAGGAGACTGAGATCTTCAATGATCTAGTTGTCCAAGATGAATTTGTTGCTGAGGAGACAACGATTGAACCAGAACTCGCTGAGCCATCATCAAAGCGAACGAGGAGGCCGAAAGAACTTCAGAGATGACTTCATCACCTATCATGTGAAAGCAGATCCGCTTACCTATGATGAGGCGATGAAGACCAGAGATGCTATTTTCTGGAAGGAGGCGATAGACAATGAAATTGAATTAATCACCTCCAATAACACTTGGGTGTTGGTTGATCTACCTGAAGGAGCAAAACCTATCGGATATAAGTGGATCTTCAAGAAGAAGATGAAAGCTGATGGAACCATTGACAAGTTCAAGGTCAGGCTAGTGGCAAAAGAATTTTTTCAGAAGCAGGGGATCGACTACTTTGACACGTATGCTCCAGTAGCCCGGATGACCACCATCAGAATATTAATTGCTCTCATAGCGATACATAATATGGTGATACATCAGATGGATGTGAAAACAGCATTCCTGAATGGCGAGCTGACCGAAGAGATCTATATGCAACAGCCAGAAGGGTTTGCCGTCAAAGGTCTTGAAGACAAAGTCTGCAAGTTGGTGAAATCTCTGTACGATTTAAAGCAAGCTCCCAAAATGTGGCATGAGAAGTTTGACAAAGTCATAAGGTCAAATGGCTATAGGGTCAGTGAAACAGACAAGTGTGTCTATACGAAGTTTGCTGACGGAAGAGGAGTCATCGTTTGTCTATACGTGGATGACATGCTAATCCTAGGTACGGATATAAGCTGTGTCACGGAGACAAAGAAGTTCCTCTCGACGAAGTTCAGTATGAAGGACTTGGGAGATGCTGATGTTATCTTGGGACTCAAGACCATCCGGACAGACACTGGACTAGTGCTGTCACAGTCTCATTATGTTGAGAAAATGATCACTCGTTACGGGTATCAGGATCTTCCAGGGATCGATATGCCGTACAAGTGTGATCTGAAACTGAAGCCTAATTCAAAGAAAAGTGTTAGGCAGCTGGAGTATGCAAGCGTAATCGGGAGTTTGATGTATGCTACTACTGCCACAAGGCCTGACATAGCTTTTGCTGTGGTAATGCTGAGTCGTTTCACGAGCAACCCAGGCATTGAGCACTGGAAAGCTACGAAACGGGTTATGAGATATCTCAAATATGCACTGTACTATAGCGAAGATCCGCCGGTAGTGGAAGGCTTCAGTGATGCCAACCGGTGCTCAGAAGTGGAGAGCGAGAGGTCCATAGGTGGATACATTTTCACAATGGGTGGAGCTGCTATATCGTAGAAATCGAAGAAGCAGACTATGCTCTCGCGGTCATCCATGAAATTTGAGTTCTTTGCACTTGATACCGCAGCGGAGGAAGCAGAATGGCTTCAGGAGCTCATGTAAGATCTTCTAGTGGTTGGGGCGCAAATACCGGGAATACCGATATACTGCGACAACCAGGCGACTGCGACGGGGGCATCAAATGACCTCTTCGACGGAAAGAAGAGGACTGTGCGGTTGAAGCACAGGACAATACACGATCTCATCAAGAGGGGTGTTATTGCAGTGATTGATGTTCGGAGTCAGGAGAACCTGGCGGATCCATTCACCAAGGGCCTCAAGCTCCAGCTGGTTAATGACACAGCTTGTAAAATAGGCTTGAAGGCATTCTGATATTGTGTTATTACAATCTTACAATAAAGTTTTATGCTATTAGTTCAAAGAGAAATCTACTAGGTATCTAGCTTTTGGTTCAATTGAGGAATATTAACCAGAAGAATATCAGATATGGTGGGTACTTTTCTCTGTGACATGGAGAGGTTACGGACCTACAACCACTGTTGTCTACTGTTATTTTTTGCAGAAAACGAATCATGTGGGAAGTTGGCTTAAATGCCTTAATGAGTTCTCAGGCAGAGTGAATGCCTAGACTGCTTTATAGGACGCACGGTAGCGCAGTACTACAAGGAGTGTAACTCCATGTTACAGTGAGGTGACTTCACCATGAGGTTCCCAGGTAGGGGTAATGTCTCGACTTTGCAAGGCAAGTCACAGCGAAGTAGCACCGCAAATATGCAGGTTGTCTAATGCTGTATGATAATCGTAATAAAGAGAGGTAGACAGGACTACAAAGAGGACAATGTCCTCATGTTACAGTAGCATGACACTACGAAGAGGTATCAGGTAGGATAAAGCCTCGGCTTTGCGAGCCATGTCATAGCGGCGTAACACCGCACGGAAGCGCAGGGCTTCATGCTGGGTAGTTTGGCACTACAAAGAGGCCTGTGACCTCATGCTACAATAGTATGACACTACGATGAGGTACCCAGGTGGGGTAAAGCCTCGGCTTAAAGCCATGTCATAGCGGCGTAGCACCGCAAAGAAGCGTAATGCTTCATGCCATGACTCTTTATAAAGAACTCACCTATAGTATATGGACAGAGATATCAGACCGTCTCTTGAGGGTAAAGTCGTAGACGTCCAAAATTATACACTGAAACCAGGCTGGCACAAGGCCTTTAATATATAGCCAGAAGCACAGTTGATGTCATTATGTGAGTAGGAAGAATTGCAGTTATGGTGCAGAATTCAAGGCTTAGTCCATTTTTGTATCATGTTGTTATTTAACCTATGCGGGAAGATTCAAGTCGTAGCAAAATTTCTCCTAATGTATGATGGACAGTCACTGTGGGGAACGCTCAACCCATATATTGAGATATGTGGGAGATTGTTGGTATTTTTGCCTTTGGAATAGGAAAGATATTCCCACATCGGCTACACCAAATGGTGAGTATCTCAATATAATACATAGCTTGTATTGAGGTGTGCACGTGAGGTATGGTTGAGCACAAGTGTGTGCCATGTGGGAGTATTTTCCTAGAAGGAAAAAGGATTAATTCTAATAATAATACAAGTTGATTTTTGTTGTGCGGACTCGGACTCGGACACGAACTCCAGGTTGTCTCGTGCATGCACGGGAGTGTTCGAGGGATAGGAGTGGACTAGCACACTACTATGCTGATTGTGGGATGATCTAAAATATCAAACTCTATTTTTGAGTATTGGTATTTTAGTCCCACATCGGATAGGAGAAGAGGTGAAGTCTCAACTCCACTCTATAAATAGAGCCCCTTGGCCTCCTTTGAAAAATGCACCAAGAAGAGAGTTAAGGGAGTCTGTAAAATCCAAGAAGCCCGTTCAAGTCTCAAATATTGACTTACGAGCGTTCCAAAAGTTCTTCGTGAACTTGCTGGTTCCTGGAAGCAGATCGTGTTGGGGCGAATCTTGCTTTGAGCAATGGTGATCTTAATCACCCCAGCAAGGACCTTTACTCTACTTCTTTCTTCTCCTTCATCTGAGTTGTAACTCAGTTCTGTCCGTCTGCAATGCGATTGCAAGGAAGAACGTGAGATTTATTTTCTGAACTCAGTTCTGTCCGTCAGCAACTACGATTGCGAGAAAAAACGTGAGATTTATTTTTCTGATTATTGTTGCTTTAGTAATCAGATTCATATTATAGTGTTCCTCTTGGATCTCGAGGATTATCAGAAGGTGGACGTTTGTTGAACCTCTGATCTCGACATAGAGTCTACCATCTTTGGTCAAGACCCGAGACTAACATTGTTAACACGTGCCTTAAGGACACATGTTAAGGATAATTAATGCATAATTTTTTAATTTAAAAATTATAATCAACATCTAATAAATATTAAAATAATAGTTTTTTGTATCGGTAAATGTAATCAAGACCCAATATAATAATTTTTCAATCTAAATTTTTTTGTATCAAGTCATGATAACATTTTCAAATGCAAAAAAAAATCTTTTTAATATTTATTGTATGTTGAACACAATTTTTAAAGTGAAAAATTATGTATTAATTATGTTTAATACGTGTCCTTGGAACATCTCCAATGATATTGTGACTTTGAAAAAGAAAAGTTTTCCTTTCTTCCTATTTGGCATAATAAGATTGGAGAAAGAACAATTTTTTTCCAAAGTTGTAATAGCATTTGGACATATGTTAACAAAATCCTATAATAAAAGTTGAAAATTCATAAAATGAAGATCACAAGATCCTGCTTATTAAATATGTAACATTGACGCAGACTTTTTTCTATACCTACATAACTTTTTCGTGCGTATAAAATTTATGGGACTTGAAACGTAGAAATGTCTTAAACTAGTTCAAAGAAACTTTATGCAGCAGTTTGTAACGTTCAAAAAGTTGTGTCCCATCCGAGACAAAGTTGTATAGCTTTCCACGGATCAAAGTTATTCGAAAAGTTTCCAAAATATTTTAGAAGATAGTGGAACTTTTCAGAAGGCCCCAAAATCTTCCAAAGGACCCAAAAATCTTCTAGAAGACTCCAGATCCTTCTAGATGTGTCATGATCTTTCTAGATGTACTATAAGCTTCCCTTTTTCTTATATCTTAGAGAATAATATCTGAAATATGTCGATTCCAGAAGTTTTCATGTAAGCCCTATGGACACTATAAATAAGAGGGACGTCTCATTTGTTCCTCATCACCAAAACTTGTAAGCATTCTCTAGGTAATAAAAGAAGTTCTTACGAGTCCTATTTTGCTCCATTCTTCTTTATTTTCTTAGCATTCTAGCTAAGCGGGTTGGGAAGTCATGCACGAGTCTTCCAGAAGGAAGATAGTGCGACACACACGACAGAGTATAGGCACGCCACAGAGTGTAGGCAAAAATACTAAGTCCGTGACAAGTGGTATCAGAGCAAAGGTCAAATCGTCCCCATGTCTTCGTCCGACGTGATCCTCAACGAGCAGTCCGCATCGCCTAAGGAGAAGGCAAGGCCCTAGAAGAAGGTCAAGAGCAAAGAATCGTCGATGGAACGAGCTCTTAGCGAGTTGGCGTCGCGGATGGATATGCTAGAGAAAGGCATGACGGACGTCGATCTTCAAGTAGAGCAAAACCAGAATGCTCACAAAGAGTTTGCCCATGGGTTGGAGACTGACGTTGCCTATGCTATGGCACAGTTTCGGGAGCATCTCCACGAGATGCAAGTCGAGTTCGAGGAGGAATTAAAGGCTACCAAGACAGAGATTATCGAACTGCACGAGGAGCTAAAAACCAAGGTGGCGATCCTCGAGAAGGCCTTTGCTAGTAGTACAAATTCGAGGAGGGAGACGACCCAGAAAGTGAAGTATCCAGAACCCAAGTCCTTCAACGACGTGCGAGACGCGAAGGAGGTGGATAACTTTATTTGGAATATCGAGCGGTACCTGAAGGCGTTTCGCGTCGAGGACGATACCGATAAGGTAAACACGACGTCTCTTTATTTTTCTGATGATGCTATGCTGTGGTGGCACCGCAGGTGCATCGAGAAAGGGAAGGGACTCTGCTCGATCGAAACTTGGAAAGATCTCAAGAAGGAGATCAAGGCCCAGTTCTACTCGGAGAACGTAGAGTATGTTACGAGGCGAAGCTTGCGATAGCTCAAGCACACCGGGTCCATTAAAGACTATGTGGCAGAGTTCACCTGCCTGATACTTGTCATTTCGAGTATGTGCGAAGAAGATCGTCGGTTCTTCTTCCTGGACGGTCTATAACCGTGGGCGGCTCAGGAATTACAGAGGCAATGCATCTCGGACCTGAACACGGTCATTACAGCGGTCGAGAAGCTTATGGAGTATCGACAAAAAGATACCCCAAAGCCTAAGATAAAGCCCACCACCAAGGTCAATAGTGGGAGAGACAAGAAGAACAACAGAAAGGGAGCCCTGACGAAGGACAAGCAGCATGCGAAGCCTCTGACGGAGCAAAAGATCGAGTTCTTCGTGTGCGGTAGAAACCACTTCGCACACGACTGCAACAACAAAGGCAAAAGAGAGAACGCGGTCCAAGGCGAGGAAGTCGAGGACGAGGAGCCTAGGATGTGGGCTCACATGGGTGCCCTGCGCCTACTCATTGCTTTGAAGAGCAAGGCGATCGTGGTCGAAGTCCCGAGCCGAGAGCTGATGTATATGGACGTGAAGATCAACGACCATAACATGGGGACGATGGTCGACACAGGGGCAACCCACAACTTTATCTCGGACGAGGAGGTCCAGCGCTTTGGTCTGGTACTAAAAAAGACTTGAGCAAGATGAAGGCGGTCAACTCAGAGGCTCGTCCCGTACAGGGGGTGGCCAAGGGGGGCAAGATATAAGTGGAAGACTGGACGGGTGTCACCAGTCTCACGATCGCACCATTGGATGACTTCAATATGATCCTCGGAATGGACTTCCTTACATCGGTAAAGGCGATCCCAATGCCGTATCTGGGAGTCGTCAAGATCATGGAGGAGAGCTCCCCGAGCATGGTGACTGTTGCAAGAGGTGAGCTTACGGAGGGGAAGGATCTCTCTGCCAGACAATTTAAGAAGGGGATGCGACACAGAGTGATGACCTACCTAGCGGTGCTCAAGATGGAGGAGGCGCCCGGGCAGGGGATCTTCCGCCTGAGATCAATGACATCCTTGTGGAGTTCGGAGACGTCATGCCAAATGTGTTGCCAAAGGGACTACCTCCGTGGAGGGAGGTGGACCATGCCATCAAGTTAGAGCCGGGTACGAAGCCGCCCGCCATGGCTCCATACCGCATGGCCCTGTCCGAGCTCGACGAGTTGAAAAGGCAATTGAAAGAGCTACTGGACGTGGGTTTCATCAGACCGTTGAAGGCCCCGTACGACGTACTGGTGCTGTTCTAGAAGAAGAATGATAGAAGCCTTTGTTTGTTCATCGACTATCGTACACTAAACAAGGTGACCGTTGTCATGCCCCGACCCAAAAAATTGCTCTTCCTCACTAGATTTTACCCGAATTATCGTCCTCGCTGGGACGTGATGTCACATGAGCCTGGAGATACGCTCGTGCAAGGCAAGATAACAGCTTCACATAAGATTATCTCAAATTGATAACTTAAGTAGCAGAAGGAAACAGAGTATACAATAATAATATCTTTTATTTATAGTGAACTAAAGATTACAAAGGCTTTGAATAGCCCAACTGGACATGACAACTGGCTATAACGCTCATGATCTCTCTAGCTCACAAAGGATTACATTATTCCATACATTATACCTCTTTATAGCCAACAAGTAGTCTTCGGCCGAACATCTTCATGTTGCAAGTCCGAACGTCAATACGGTAGCTCCTCTTGAAACACTAAGGACTCTATGACTCAGCGCGGCCAAGCCAAACCCCGCCTCGAGCCGAACATATCCTGAACCTGCAAGCAAACTAATGGAGGATTAGTACTTTCGTCCTTGCTGCACTGATCAAGACCCACTCGCACCCAAACCAACACTAAGTACATTTAGTGAAACATGCAACATTATTTGATGATCTTTCTATTTAGCCTTAGGATCAGTTTTATGACAATATTCAAGCATAGCAACTTATCATAAATGTGTCTAATATCGTATCCGTGCAGCAGATACAGTTAGAGATAATATGAACATAAGAATAGTGATCGTGCATGTTATCATCTTGTTTCGCTTAGACTGCAATCGTTAGAAATATGCATAACCAATCATACAATTCACGCAGCCAACCAACCAAACTTAGACATTTGTATAAGGGTGGCAGGCCTTGCGCCTGTACCCAATTCTAATCTCAGCCTACCGGTCCTATCTATATGAAGGTCACAATGTTTCGTACCGTAATGGACTTGGCAACTTTATGTGTAAGCCTATGATCGCTCCAGTACGGGTTGCTAGCCCAGTATCTGAAGGATCCCAAACTTACTGATATCATAGCATATCATAACACTGGTCGGTCACAATCCGTCCTAATAAAGTGCACCATAAATACCATACATAATTCCTCCCTAGGCATAACGGTCCCAGTGCCCCGGTCGTAACCGTTCGAGGGAAGTTGTACCCGTGCACGGGCTATCCGAGTCCATTGACTATGCAATACGTGCCATAGCAAACAAGTCATATCATTCCAACCAATCTAACGTTCCATAAACATATCCACCATTTCTACCTCAAGTTCCCTCGAAATTATGCCCCAACACATCCGTATTGATGCACGACGTCCAACGGCTTAATACTTCTCGTTTCTATGCTCAATACGTTCCATAAACATAAGTTGTTCATATAACGGCAATTCCGTAACAATTGTGCCACAACTGCATACTTCGATGCATAAATTATATCTTTCAATGTTACGACATGTTCCGCGGCATTGCACCACAACTTGTCCTATGTCGCTTACTTAGTCATTTTGTACCTTCCATGCGCGAAGGCACGCTTAAATTCATAATCAGTATCCTAGGCCTAGTATTCAATGTTCTCGGAGTCGTGCACGTGATGCACATCTCGATATTGCCTTTCAATGTTCTACCATCACCGTCCTACCGCGACTCGTACACTTGATGCACGTCACTTCAATTGTTCAATGTTCAATTCCTAATGTTCGACACACACTAAGACCTTTAATTGACCGAGCAACGCTCGCTAACTCAATAGCCACAATCGCATACAAGGATATAATTTATTAGACATGAAGGAGTAGAGAGAGAGTCAAGAACCCGCCCACCTTAAGAAGATACGCCTTGTCGTCTCGCCGAGCTGATGCGGCTCAATTTTATAACTTGTTTGCTTGGTTAACTCCTCTGACTTAGCCATTTCATTGGACTATTCGACTGATTCGGTCTACCGTGCCCATGCCTTAGTTTGGTACAAGGCGACAATTTGGTTTTACGGACACTTTAGTGAATAAGGCAAAATATCGACCTCTTATCGTCCAGCATAAAGGCATAGCCTGCACACCAGATCAGCCGAAGTCAATATTTTGTTCTAATCGGACCTATGCTTTGCATCGCTTCGACTTATGGATTTGAATCGACTCAAGCTTCTTTTTGGGCTAACGTAACTCTTCGAGTCAATGACTCATCATAATGTACCGTACGGAGCGGGGCATTACATAATATACCACTCAAAATAAGGTTCGTTCTCGAACCGAAACCAACACTCAATCCAAGTGTTTGGCTAGATCATTTCACGATCTTGTGCCACTATCGTTTGAATCATATAACTTAGTTTGGATCATATACATATTTTAGATGTTCCACCAATATATGTATTTCAGCCAAGCTGAGTTGTAGGATATCGGGACAAAGCTAACAGGCTCAACTTAAATTCTTAAGCACCAGCTATTCCGTGCTCAAGTTGGTCATATCTTAGCGACTATTCCCAAAATACTTCCCGTATGCATTATTCCATAACACATGATCATCTTCTAAATATCTCTGCATATAACTAAACTCAAAACTGTTACTTCGATCCCATAAGTTTCTCGCCGACCGTCTAATGCTCGCATTGCATTAAGTCATTACGCATCCGATCGTAACAATTCTCTGCAATGCCTATTCGTCCAATCATTTTCTATCCCTCGCACAACTCAAGTCTATCATCTAATCGTTCATAACATTTGGCCTCAACGACATGGACTAAGTCCAACATGTCCAAACTTCCTTCGCCTACAATTCGTACTATGTATCGTACGCAACTATTCCAACACGATTCACATTCTTGAAACTATCTACCCATCGCATCTGGGCTACCCCCACTAGTTAACTTATCCAGACATCATACTTAATCTCTCCTGACATAAGAGGTCAACTTGAGTCTATGATGCTCAAATGCCACAATTTTTCCGACTCAAGGTCTCTTACGATACGCACATCTCCGATTCTTGATCGAATAGGAATTTCTTACTAAATTTTCGAATCAATCCAAACTAGTTTATTTCGTAACATAGATCGCGCGTTCAAACACACATCCTAACCATTACTCAAACCGATCTACGAAACAACTCTTAGGATCATTCTACTATTCGTCGCTCTCGCACATTGTAGAATTCTTGCAATCGCCTTACCGCATCACTATGCTAAGTACGTTCCTCAACGTCTATTTGATCATCGACTAACCAAGTCTATTTACGTATTCATTCGATCGATCATAAATTTTCTGACCATATCGATCTATTCGAAGGCTACTCAATAACTTCTGAAACACGATACTCAATCGCTTTGACTTATCCTCAACATGCACTACATTATCCTTCATCCTCAACAAAATTTCTTATGCGACTTCATTGGGTCATCCTATGGGACTCCAACATTCACTTGATTTTGCGGTCAAGTATTCTAGTGTCATCCACTACTAAAATATCATCAAATAGCGACGTACTGTAGCGACGGCAATAAATGGCGTCGCCAGTAGCGACGTCGTTTTAAACACGTCGCAAAACGTCGCTGTCTAGCGACGTTCTGCGACAGGAGGGTACTACGTCGCCGAAAAGCGACGTTCAGCGACATATTTTATGTACATGTCGCCAAGTTGGCGACGTTTAGCGACGTCAAAACGTGACGTCGCTAAGTTATTTTACTTAGGGCACGCAGCTGCCTTCTTTCCCCCTCATTCTCACTCGAAAATCCGAAAATTTCATTTTCCCCCCCCACCCCCCCCGGCGACTCCCTTCCCCTCTGTCAGTGCCCCCCCCCCGGCGACCCCCTCCCCCCCGGCGACTCCCTCCCCCTCCGGCGAGCTCCTCCTCCTCGAGATCCTCCTCCTCGAGCTCCTCCTCCCCCAATCCGACCTCCTCCTCCTCTTCCTCAGGTAAACCCTAACCTAACTCCTCTCCTTCCTCCTCCTCCTCTCCCACGGACACACACACACGCACACGGACACGGACACACATGCACACACACACAGACACGGACACACACACACACATACACACACACACACACACACAGACACGGACACACACGCGTGGACACGTGCACGAGACTGCACTGTGTCATTTGTGTTCGTGTGTGTTAAAAAATAATTTGGACACGATTGTGTCCTGTTTTGGTGGACACTCGACACATGTGACTCTATGACACATACACATATCATTACCAACTATTAGATTTTGCTATTAATTGAATTTGGATTTCGAATTTGGTTTATCCCCAATTTTCTGATACGTAGTTCACTATATATTAATTTTCTGAGATTAACATTGGTTTAAACTGATTTTGAATGATTAAACCATTATGATTAATCCCATATCTTCTCTGAGAATTAATGTGCATGTTAGGGTTCACATTGATTGGGGATTCTTGGGTTTTCGTATGGCATTGACTGTCAAAACTGAGAACAGTTTTAATATACTGTTTTCACATATTGGCACATACACATTATACTGAATTTTCTCGAGAAATTATGCACTGTTTACACCTATCTACACACACACATAAGTGTAACCTGAGAATATAAACACACACTACTGCTATCTACTGATTTTCCTGAGATTGATACACTGTTTGTGTATACTGTTTCTCTTATAGCTCACTCACATTACACTCAAAACCGAGAATAGCTAATTCACTCACACTATTGATTCCTATGTACACACACACATTGAGACACCTAGCCCATGTTATGTACACACACATGGCACACTTTACCCTATATACACACACCCTATTGTACACACATACTGTTAGCACACCATACACATGACACACACACATATATATACGTGTCAATCTGAGAACAGTTTGTGCATTGTTTCCTCATATTTTATATATATATATATATATATATATATATATATATATATATATATATATATATATATATATATATTGCAGTCCATATTATCTCTTCATATCAGTCCAGGTATTTATTTAGTTCCAGTACTATTATTTGTCTTGTATTCAGTTGTTCAGTCCCATGACTGACATATAGATTAGGTATTGTTTGGTTGAAGGATTACCTTTTTAGTTCATTCCACCCTTGCACATCGACATTATGTTGGACACGTACACATAGCCTAGATGGTATTGTATACATATATACATAACTATATCATGTAACTCATATATGATATAGGCATATAGCCTATGTTAGAGTGTCTAAATATATGAAGGCATAAAAGTTGCCTTGTCTTGTAATATAGGCATATAGTATATACATGCCTATATATATATATATATTATATGTATATATCTATATAGATATTACTTGTGTGTATGAGATAGCTTGAGTTGACTTTGGTCATTATTGGTACTTGAATTGATCGGAACAAAGACCCCCAATGTCGGTATCGGTCAATATTTGGTATCGGTCGGTATCGGATTGGAACATGCCAAACCGTATCGGTATCGGCCGTATCGGATCGGTATCGGCCGATACTTTAAAATTATATGAAATAGTAGTCACCCCCAAGGTTGACTATTTTAACTGAAAGTCAAAGTAGAGTAAACATCTGACCTAGATTGGACTAAGAGTTGACAAAGTCAACTATAGGTCAACCCTTGACCTAGTTTGACCTTGTTTGACTTTGTTTGACTTAGCTTGACCTTGTTTGACTTTGTTGTCTTCATGTTTGTTAAATAACACCCAGATACTAGTTTTAGTTGTTTAAATGACACCCAGATACTAGTTTTAGTTTCAGTTTGCTTTGTTAACTCACTATTGCTCATTACTTGGTAGGCCATGACTAGAAATAGGATATTTGACTTAAATTTGACCTTGTTTGACCAAGGTTGACTATTTGACCTTAGTACAACCTAGTTTGACCTAGTTTGACCTTGTTTGACTTTGTTTGACTTAGCTTGACCTTGTTTGACTTAGTACAACCTAGTTTGACCTAGATTGCATATCATTGTTATTAGTAACTGTCCGCTACTAATGTGTGTCCCATAATAAGACATAATATACGAATTTGTGCCTGTTGGATAATGTGTGTCCATCTTTGCAGAATTATTTCCAAATGGATATGAATTACTACTTGCGGAATCGTTCATGGATGTACAATCGTCGTGCTGATGATATGTGTGGTGTGCGGGATGAATACATAGCGGGAGTAGAGCAGTTCCTGCAGTTTGCTAAGGCGTTCCCTCAGTACATGGACGGCACCAAAATTAAGTGTCCGTGTGTGAAATGTCATAACGTGAAATATTATCCAGAAGTGGAAGTGACATATCATTTGTACTCGAGGGGTTTCACGCCTAATTACTATCAGTGGACCGCACATGGAGAACTTGTGTCTTTAGCATCAGAGCCGGAGCCTTATGTTGAGCCGTATATGCATGCGGGACCTAATTTTGTTTCAGATAATCATGCATACGACGACGGATGCCTGAACATGGTTTTCGACGCTGCGGGGCCTAGTTTCGTTCATGATGCACCTGAGGAGGCACCGAACGCCGATGCTGCACAGTTCATGGAGTTGTTGGAGAATGTAAGGACTCCATTGTATCCTGGTTGTGAGGATCATTCACCGTTGGAGGTGGTTACAAGACTGTTGAGCATTAAGTCAGATTTTAACATGTCGCAAGAATGCTACAACCAAATGTTGGAGTTGATTATAGAGATCTTGCCGGCGGGTGCTAAATTGCCTAAAGACTTCTACCGGTCTAAGAGGATGGTGAGATCGCTCTGGATGGGATACGAGAAAATCGATTCCTGTCGCAATGGGTGCATGCTATACTACAAAGACGACAAGGACACAGATGTGTGCAGATTTTGTGGTGCTGATCGCTATAAGACAACTAGTACAGGAAGGTCTACCGGTGCAAGAAGACCGACCGATTCAATGCACTACTTGCCTTTAACGCCGCGGTTGCAAAGATTATTTATGGTGAAAGAGATGGCCGAAAATATGAGTTGGCACATGCGAGAACAGATTGAAGGAGTGTTGGATCACCCATCCGATGGAGAAGCGTAGAAGCACTTTGATCGAGTGTATCCAAATTTTGCTTCAGATCCGCGAAATGTCAGGTTGGGACTATCTTCTGACGGTTTTACTCCTTTTGGTCTTTCGGGATCCCAGTATTCGTGCTGGCCTGTGATTGTTACTCCGTATAACCTACCGCCTTGGATGTGCATGAAGACTCAGTACATGTTTCTAACCGTTATAATTCCTGGTCCGAACAATCCCAAGAGGAATATTGACGTGTACTTACAGCCTTTGATAGATGAGTTGAATCAGTTATGGAAAGTAGGCGCTAACACGTACGATGTTTCCAGGAAGCAAAATTTTCAGATAAAGGCAACCCTTATGTGGACCATCAACGACTTTCCGGCCTATGGAATGTTATCTGGATGGAGCACTCATGGCCGTCTCTCATGTCCATATTGCATGGACCGTAGTAAGGCTTTCCGCTTGAAACACGGCGGAAAGCCGTGCTTCTTTGATTGTTATCGGCAATTTCTGCCAAAAGATCATCCGTTCAGAAGGAACAGGAATGCTTTCCGTGCCAGCGTTGTAGAGAAGGGTGATCCACCACCAAGGTGGTGCGGAGACACGATATGGGAGGAGGTTAAAGATTTTTCAAGTGCTATCGAAGATCCTACAACTGGGTACAAGTGCGATGGATTTGGTAGAGTTCATAACTGGACAAAGAGGAGCATATTCTGGGATCTGCCATACTGGAGTACCAATCTGATCAGACATAATCTTGATGTCATGCATATTGAGAAGAATGTGTTTGATAACATAATTAATACTGTGATGGACGTAAAGGGAAAAATGAAAGACAATCCCAAGGCCAGGTTGGACTTAAAAGAAATATGCAAACGCCCTGCGTTGCATTTGATACAGCAGAATGGAAAACAATTCCTTTCGAAGTCAATTTTCTCGCTGGACAAGGAGGATAAAGTGAGACTTTGTCGGTGGATCCAGGGCCTAAAATTTCCAGACGGATATGTGTCAAATCTGAGAAGATGTGTCGATCCGAAGGAAAACAAATTGACGGGTATGAAGAGCCACGATTGTCACGTATTCATGGAGAGGTTAATTCCGATTGCATTTCGGGAATTCTTACCGCAGGCAGTTTGGGATCCATTGACGGAGCTTAGCATATTCTTCAGGGATCTTTGTTCTAAGAAATTGCTCGTTGATCGTCTAGAAAAGCAAGAGAAGGACATTGCGGTAACACTATGCAAGCTAGAGAGGGTGTTTCCTCCTAGATTTTTTGACTCTATGGAGCATTTGTCGATTCATCTATCCTATGAGGCACGTGTTGGTGGACCCGTCGAATATCGATGGATGTACCCGTTCGAGCGACATTTGAATCACCTAAAAAGAAAGGTGAAAAATAAGGCACGGGTCGAGGGTTCTATTTGTGAAGCCTATGTTCTCGAGGAGATTACAAACTTTTGTTCGATGTATTTCAAGCCTCATGTTGCAACTAATAGAACGAGAGCTTCCAGAAATGACGAAGGAGATCATGAAAGTAATGATACAATACTGAAGGTATTCAATGCTCCAGGAAAGCCATCGGGTAAGATGAAAAAGAGATATCTGAACGATGATGAGCTAAGGGCTGCTCAGGTGTATGTATTACTCAACTGCGACGAGGAGGAAGTAGAGAAACTGGAGGGATAAGTAATTAATACGTCTATATTATTTTAATAGTGTTAATTATTATACTATTACATTAATTGAACGATGTTGTTTTCAACATATTTAATGATGATGTGAGGTCGGGTAGGCCACACATAACAGAAGAAGAACTAGAATAAGAAATAAGGTGTTATTTTCCATCATGGTTAAGTGCATATGTAAGACTTGAGAACTCTGTAATTACCTTTTTGTATATGCACTTGATTGAGAATGAGCTTAATTGCTTCTTTCGTGGTATTTAGGTCGATCGTCCATACGCAAGACTTGAGAATGAGTCTATTAGAACGCTAGCCAAGGGACCAATTTATGCTGCAAAAATATGGCCAAGCTACTGTGTTAATGGGTTTAGGTTCAAGTCAACAACTTGCCCGATCAGAGACAACTTTGTGGATCTCGATTCCACCAAAAATAGCTGTTTGTGTATCAGATCTTCGAACTACAAAGATGTTGATGCGGGCAACGATTTCTATGGCATGTTACGGGAGATCGTGGAGCTGAAATATAGTTATAGAATAGAGCCTGCTAAGATTGTGTTATTCAGGTGTGATTGGTTCGATCCGATTGAAGGTCAAGGTTGGAAAGTAGACAAGCACGGTCTTGTTGATATAAACTATCGACGTCGATATCAAGCCTATGAACCATTTGTCCTATCAAGTCAGGCTCAGCTCGTGTACTTCACAAGTTATCCTAAACGGGGAACAACAAGGTCGGACTGGTGGGCAGTATGCAAGACCAAAGCTAGAAATACCTTTGAGGTTGACGATATAGCTTATCAATAGGATGAACTACCTCTTGTAACAAATATTATTGAAGTGGACACGACGGAAGTTCCCTATTACACATCTAATTGTGTAGAAGAAGTAGAATTATCTGAAGAGGAAGATGCAGATGAAAGTGAAGATGTAGAGGAGGAAGAAGAAGAAGAAGAAGAAGAAGAAGAAGAAGAAGAAGAAGTAGATGAGCTAAACGAACTAGATGAATTTTCAGAAGAGAATTAAATCTATACGTTTGTTTTATCATCATATTTGACACTTTAGTGACACTTCTATCATATAAATCTGTGACACTTCAGTGACACTCTATTGACACTTTTATTGACACTTCAGTGACATTTTTTGACTATGATATTTTTCAAAAATCTGTGATGTCTATCATATAAATATGTTTTTTGTTTTATTGTCATATGTTTTATTGTCAGGTATGACTAGACCATCTGGACGACGCGGAGGATTATATATTAGGTAGTCCCGTCAGCCTCGGGCTGGGGATGGAGAGGGCAGTTCCGTACCCTCATCCTTATCTCCGAGTACGCCAGTGTACCATTCTGTTCCCGGTCCATTACCGGGACAGGCTAGTTCTAGCAGGTTGGCGACTCCTCCCTCGTCGTCCAGCCTTCTTGTTCTCGATCCATTACCGGGACAGGGCAGTTCTAGCAGGTTGGCGACTCCTCCTTCGTCGTCCAGCCTTCCTGATCCCGCGTCCAGCATTCCTGATCTCCCGTCCAGCATTCCTACTGTCGACGGCTCTATGGAGGGAGCCCACGCCGATCATATGGAGGACGGCGATCAGACTGATCCTGCCCAGGCAGGAGGTGAGAGCGACCCTCCATGCGCTCCCCCGGGCGAGACGCGTATGGAGATTTGGACGGACGGGCCTATGAAGTAAGTTAATTTATTATTATATATTTCTCAAATGATTATATGTACATATATATTCATGAAAAATTATTATTGTATAGATATCGGCCTTCTGCAGTACAGAGACAGCTGGGGACATTTGTGAGGCAGAACTATGGTGGGCCTTGGCTCAACTACTCAGATGCTCCCACAGATAGGAAGGCCTTTTGGTTCGCCCACTTCAAGGTAAAAAATTTGTTTATTTTTAAATTTTAATAATCATTTGTGTATATTATACAACTTTTGTATTTTACTTCTTGTAGAGGACCTATTTCTATCCACCACACCGGGCGGCGAGGATCGAGGGCCAATTTTCTACCGTCATAGCCAAGCTCATCCGTGATGCGATCGACGACCAGAAGCGTCGTGATCGTGCCGGACGTCCGATCCAGGGTTGGATTACGCCAGAGCAGTGGACTGCGATGAAGGCTAGATTCAGCGAGCGCCAGTACCAGGAGCGGTCTGAGAAGGCCAAGGTGGCGCGGTCGAGCGCCGGTAAGTGGTGTGGTGGCTCCATTCCGATGGAGCATTTTCGTCGTCTGGTACGTTTCCTATGACGGACATTAATTTATATATAGTTCGATATAATGTTTAATACTAATAATAGATAATATATTTTAACAGGTAAAGAAGGGTGAGGACCCGAACATGGTGACCGTCTTCCTGGTCACCCATCGGAGGGCTGGGGACTTCATTGACGAGAGGGCGACGCAGGCATATGTACGTTCTATTCAACTAATATTAACTGACTATAATTTAGAAAACAGGAAAATAGATATCAATATAGACTTTAGTAAACACTTACACGTTAGCAAACATGTTCTAGGCCGAGTTTGTTCGGCTACAGAAGGAGGCGGCTGATGCTGCTGCTGCTGCTAGTACGCAAGAAGAGGGAGGGGCTGGTACTTCCTCCCAGCCGCCTGCAGAGCCATCGTCGGACGAGCTCTGGATGACCGCCGTTGGCGGTCTTCAGAAGGGTACGTACTACGGTACGGGATCCTACGACGCGTATTTGGCTTCGGAGTCATCCCGGGCCCCCTCTGTCAGTGCGCAGTCTCCGGCTACGCAGGCGTCGTCACGAGCTGAGGATGTTCGTCGTCAGATCGAGGAGCTGCGTCGCGAGTTGCAGCAGCAGATTTCTGATGCGGTCGAGCGACGATCCGACCCTCCGATTGTCACCGGACGATTTGATGCGGTCGAGCGCAGTATACAGGAGCTGATGAGTCTGCATCAGGCTGCAGTTGCCAACTTGCAGACGCTCATCGAGTCTATGTAGCGCACGGAGCGTAGACAGGTCGAGCTGGACGGATCGCAGAGGAGCCTTTCTCTCTCAGTCGCTCAGTATACTGAGAAGGTGGTGAGTACCCTTGCTGCGCATGGTGAGCGACTGCGAGAGCTGGAGCAGGTACATCCTCCGGGTCCGTCGACGGCACCGACTCCAGATACTGCACTGCCTCCGGCGCCGACTCCAGACATTGTACTGCCTCCTACTGCCCCTACGGTACAGCTCACCCAGGAGCAGTATGACTACATTCTATCCCAGTTGCACGGCAGGGGTCCGCAGTGATTTTATTGGTTTTTTTATGACTTGTATGTATTGGCCCTATGGGCAAATTGTTTATTCATACACTGTTATTTATACACTTGGTGGGAGACTTTTTATCATCTTTCATTTTTATTTGACTCTATTGGATGTTTGTGAGGATGTGTCTGTGATATTTACTTTGCACTGCCTCCTATTTTTATTATGATATTACTTTGTGATATCTGCGACGGGATGACAAATATACCTACGCTGGGTTATAAGCGATGATCTGATATACAAAGGAGATGCTGCCGAAATTTTAAAAAAATATATTGTGTATTTTTGTTATGATGTGTGTCTGTGTTTACAGTGAATGTAAAATACAGTGTTCGAAACCATCGACAGTTTCGATTACTGTTGTATGTTTTATCTTGGATAGAAATAGCAACAGTTCAGGGTGCACTTCTGGGAGCTTCATTTTCACGTCCTTCACTTTTTCGGACATCGTAAAGGTTCCCGAGAAGGTGAAGGATGTGAAGAGGAAGCTCTGAGAAGTGCACCCTGAACTGTTGCTCTTTCTATCAAAGATAAAACATACAACAGTAAGCGAAACTGTCGATGGTTCGAACACTGTACTTCACACACACTGTAAACACAGACACACAGCATAACAAAAATATCAATTATATTAAAATTTTTTTTTTTAATTAGCGACGGATAGCGACGTTCTGCGACGTCACACAGACGTCGCTATACGTCGCTAACTAGCGACGTTACGTCGCTCGACGTCGCTAATATACGTCGCTACGTTGCCCACGTGGATGCCATGCCTCGTCATCATTTATAAACTTTTGAAGCGTCGCTAGTGGTCGCTTTACGTCGCAATGTTGGCGACGTACTTATACGTCGCTATCTGTCGCTCATTTTGCGACGTCTAGCGACAATTAACTACGCGTCGCAAATAGCGACGTTTGGCGACTAAATTGCCATCTGCGACTTGCCTATAAGCGACGTAGGTTTTTCGTCGCTAAATACGTCGCAAATCATTGTTAGCGACGTATTTCCTGTATTTAGCGACGTCTCCTGACGTCGCTAATCTGGGTTATTTTAGTAGTGATCTGCCTTGAAACTACTCTCGATAATTGAAGATAATCAATGAGGGACAGTTACTATGAACCATGCTATATCCTATCGCGGAGCCAAATCAATTACCGAAAATTTCTATGAGACTTTATCCAATCCGAAAAAATTTACCAATCCACAATTTATCTACCCCCGCACAACTGATGCGCCGTTACTACTCGAATTACTCATGCACTACCATTAACAATATCGCTAATCGAGCGATATTTATTTGTCTCACATACGAGTCTATCTACCTACGGTCAATATCCGACACACTCTATGCTTATCGCAACAATCCTCAAATTTACCTTCGCATCAAACCACAAGTCTAAATCCAATTTTTCGTACCTTGTAAGTTCGACCATCCCCGCTGGACATGAATCACTATACCAGCGCTCATGCGGAATAGTCATCCTAATTGGCGTGACACATGTGCGAGGCTGGTGTTGCGCTCAAACAAAACAAGAACGTCAACGTAGCGATTATCCACGAAGTAATCAAGACACTTTCATTTTCATCCAAGTATATCCATCCACACTCTCAGATTCTCCGAAGCATTCCTACCATTATCATCCAAACCGCCATCAACTTAACTTGCAACTCATTCATCCAACAATAATGCTCAACATAATTTTTGTCCAATTGATCAGACTATCCCCGAGTTATTACATATCGCCTTTGATATGCCTCAATACCATCGTCGATATGCATAACTTGAACATATTTCTCTTTCATAAGCTCCAATTAATTGCAATCATTGTTATCATCCGAACTTGAATACGAATCAAGTCTCACATGCATCAAGATCCATCCCGTTGTAACTAACTATCATCACCGAGACACGATTTCCAATTGATATCCATTCTCGTATTCCTAACTCGCACTTCCAAATTGTGCTGATTAATCGCGCTAACTTAATTCATTTTGCATGATTACTTCGTACCTACTTAACTTATTTCGAACAATTTTTGTATCGACTTAACTCAATTCTGACTGAGTCACTATTTCCTCAATGCAACATTCCCTCGCTATGCTCAGCCTATCGTTGGACTTATACTTGACGAATCCTAGTCCGATGTATCATCCATGGATACGACTTCGTACATAATAGTTTAACTCATTTTATCGAAGCATACTTGCATCAACTTCTATCGAGTCATTCCCACTCGAGTCTCGGCACTATTTTATCCGTTGAGGACAAACTCATCGTAACGACACAATCGTCTCGGCACAATCTATTGCAACTCACCAAACGACTTAACATAGCTATCGCTAAGTGGTATTGCATATACCACTCAGAAATTGAGTCTATCGTTATCGATACAATGCTTCGCTACACTGATCGCACAAGTGGTATTGCATATAACAATCGAAATCGAGTCATTACTCGACTTTACACTCCGCATAGGTCCGACGTTTATTTCAAATCAACTATCTCGTATGGCAATCTTTTTCGATTCCAGCTCTAACGTTCGCTTACTCGTGTTGGCACAACAACTGGACCAACATGATAGTTGTTCATCCAAGTTTGACATTTATTCAAATCTAACCGTGTCTTAGAGATCATATTGATCACACACGCAACATTCGCTTATTCAAAGCTCAATGCGACATTCGGCCAACATAACGTTCGCCTACTCAAATTCGACTAGTGGCCAACTCGACTCGTTAAAATCGCTCCACGATTTCTCAATCCTATCGTTGTAACTCGTGCAACGTTTCCTTCTCGATACTCAAAGCCACTACTCGAATCCGTTCGACGCGTGTGATGTCCATTTGCGTAATCATACCCAATATAACATCCCAAAGCTCAACTTATTGTACTGACGCAACAATTCACGTGATGTGCTACACCAAAGCAATAAACCATTGCACATGGTACAACCAACAATTCACAACATTACTCCATCTGTTCAATATGTCCACTATCCATTTGCATAGCCACATAACACGCATCGCCTCATATATCGACTCATTGTACTTCGTGCAACCAACAACACATATATCTTCACACTTCGTGCGACCAACAATACGTGTCTCACTGTTCTTCATGCAACCAACGACTCGTAACTTTGTTGCACTTCGAAAAACCAACATTTCATAACTCGTTGCACTTCGTGCAACCAATATTCTCATATGGCACTCGGAGATAGCGTGATAGTCACGACATACTTGTGGCATACGTACGCACTTAATATAGACTTATTGTATGGAACATCCAATGTAGTATCGAGCAGATTCATGAGTCATACGGTTGCGAAAATAACTTAGAGTCAAATGATTTTCGATATCGAAGCAACTGAGGGTCAAAGAGATTCGTTCACGGTCCAGAGGATGGAACCGCTCTGATACCAACTTGTCACGCTCCGACCCAGAAAATCGCTCGTCCTCGCTAGATTTCACCCGAATCATCGTCTTCGCTGGAACGTGATGCCGTACGAGCCTGGAGTTCGGCTCATACAAGGCAACATAATAGGTTCACATAAGATTATCTCAAATTGATAACATAAGCAGCGGAAGGAAACAGAGAATACAATAAGAATCTCTTTTATTAATAATGAACTGAAGATTACAAAAGCTTTGAATAGCCCAACTGGATATGCCAACTGGCTACAATGCTCATGATCTCTCTTGCTCACAAAGGATTACATTGTTCATATATTATGCCTCTTTATAGCCAACAAGTAGTCTTCGGTCGAACATCTCCATATTGCAAGTCCGAACGCCAATGCGGTAGCTCCTCTTGAAACGCTAAGGACTCCATGCCTCGGAGCGTCCAAGCCAAGCCCCACCTCGAGCCAAACATATCTTGAACCTGCAAGCAAACTAGTGGGGGATTAGTGCTTTCGTCCTCGCTGTACTGATCAAGACCCACTCGCACCTAAACCAATACTAAGTACATTTAGTGAAACATGCAACATTATTTGTCGATCTTTCTATTTAGCCTTAAGATCAGTTTTATGGCAATATTCAAGCATAGAAACTTATCATAAATGTGTCTAATCTCGTATCCTTGCAGCAGATACATTTAGATATAATATGATCATAAGCATAGTGATCGTGCATATTTTTGTCTCGTTTCGCTTAGCCTACAATCGTTAGAAATATGCATAACCAATCACACAATTCACGCAGACAACCAACCAAACTTAGACATATGCATAAGGGTGACACGCCCTGTGCCTGTACCCAATTCTAATCTTAGCCTATCGGTCCTATCTATATGAAGGTCATGGTGTTTCACACCAAAATGGACTTGGCATCTTTATGTGTAAGCCTATGATCGCTCCAGTATGGGTTGCTAGTCCCATATCTGAAGGATCCCAAACTTACTGATATCATTACTTAGCATAACACTGGCCGGTCGTAATCCGTCCTAATGATGCACCATAAATACCATACATAATTTCTCCTAGGCTGAACGGTCCCGGTGTCCCGGTCGTAACCGTTCGAGGGAAGTCGCACCCGTGTACGGGCCATTCGAGTCCATTGACCATGTAATACGTGCCATAACAAATAAGTCATATCATTTCAACCAATCTTACGTTCCATAAACATATCCATCATCTCTACCTCAAGTTTCTTCGACATTTTGTCCCAACACATTCGTATTGATACACGACGTCCAACGGCTTAACACTTCTCGTTCCTATGCTCAACGTGTTCCATAAACATAAGTTGTTCGTATAACGGCAGTTTTGCAGCAATTGTGCCATAACTGCATATTTCGATGCACGAAGTATATCTTTCAAAGTTACGACAGGTTCTGCGACATTGCACCACAACTTGTCCTATTTTGCTTACTTAGTCATTTTGTAGCTTCCGTAAGCGATGGCACACTTAATGCCATAATCAGTATCCTAGGCCAAGTGTTCAATGTTCTCGGAGTCGTGCACGTGATGCACATCTCGATATTGCCTTTCAATGTTCTACCATCACCGTCCTACCGCGACCCGTATACTTGATTCACGTCGCTTCAATTGTTTAATGTTCTATTCCTAATGTTCGACACACACTAAGACCTTTAATCGTCCGAGCCACGCTCTCTAACTCAGTAGCCACAATCGCATACAAGGATACAATTTATTAGATGTGAAGGAGTAGGAAAAGAGAGTTAAGAACCCGTCCACCTTAAGCCGATACGCCTTATCGTCTCACCGAGCGGATGCGGTTCGATTCCATAACTTGGTTGCTCGGCTAACTCTCCTGACTTAGCCATTCCGTTGGACTATTTGACTGATTCGGCCTACCGTGCCTATGCCTTAGTTTGATGCAAGGCGACAATTTGGTTTTGCAGACACTTTAGTGAATAAGGCAAAATGCTGACCACTTATCGTCTAGCGTAAAGGCATAGCCTGTACACTAGATCAGCCAAAGTTAATACTTTGCTTCAACCGGACTTATGCTTTGCATCACTTCGACTTATAGATTCGAATCGACTCAAGCTTATTTTCAGGCTAACGTAACTCTTCGAGTCAATGACTTATCGTAATGCACCGTACGGAGCGGGGCATTATATAATATACCACTCAAAATAAGGTTCATCCTCGAACCGAAACCAACACTCAATCCAACTGTTTTGTTAGATCATTTCACAATCTCGTGCCACTATCATTTGAATAATACAACTTAATTTGGATCGTACATATATTTTAGGCGTCCCACCAATATATGCATTTCAGCCAAGCTGAGTTGTAGGATATCGGGACAAAGCTAACAGGCTCAACTTAAATCCTCAAGGACCGGCTATTCCGTGGTCGACTTGGTCAGATCTTAGCGTCTATTCCCAAAATACTTCTCGTATGTATTATTCCATAAGACATGATCATCTTCCAAACATCTCTACATATAACTAAACTTAAAACTGTTACTTCGATCCCATAAGTTTACCGTCAAGAGACGGCCTGATATCTCTGTCAATACACTATAGGCGAGTTCTTTTTTAAAAAGACATGGCATGAAGCCTTGCACTTCCCTTGTGGCGCTATGCCCCTATGATATAGCCTAAATCCGAGGCATTAACCTACCCGGGAACCTCATCGTAGTGTCATACTACTGTAGCGTGAGGTCACAAGGCTCTTTCTATGCCTAACAACCCAGCATGAAGCCTTAGGCTACCTTGTAGTGTTATACCGCAACGACATGGCTTGTAAGGTCGAGGCTTTACCCCTACCTGGGTACCTCATCGTGGTATCGTGCCACTGTATCATGAGGACATCCTCCCCTTTGTAGTACTGTCTATAACTTTTTAATTTCATCATATAGCATTAGGCTACCTGCCTATTTGCGGTGCTATACCGCTGTGACTTGACTAGCAAAGCCGAGGCATTATCCCTACTTGGAAACCTCATGGTGGAGTCACCCTACTGTAGCATGGAGTTTTACTTCTTGTAGTGCTGCTTTACTGTGCTTCCTGTAAAGGACACCAGGCATTCACTCTGTCTGAGAATTCATTAAGACGTTTAAGCCATCCTCATCACAGGATCCGTTTTCTGCAGAAAATATATAGTAGTCAATAGTGGTTGTAGGTCTGTAACCTTTCCATGCCACAGAGGATATGTACCCACTATTCCTGATATTTTTTCAGTTAGTGGTCCTCCCTTGAACCAAAATCTAGATGCCTAGAAGATTTTTTTTGAACTAATAGCATAAAACTTTATGGTAGGATTGCAATAACATAATATCAGAATGCCTTAAAGTCCATTTTACTTATTGTGTCATCGACCAGCTAGCGCTTGAGGCCCTTGGTGAATAGATCCGCCAGGTTCTCCTGACTTCGAACATCAATCACTGCAATGACATCTCTCTTGATGAGATCGTGACTGTCCTGTGCTTTAACCACACAGTCCACTTTTTTCCGTTGAAGAGGTCATTTAATGCCACCGTCAGAGTTGCCTGGTTATCGTAGTATATCAAAATTCTCGATATTTATGCCCCAACCACTGTAAGATCATACATGAGCTTCCGAAGCCATTCTGCTCCCTCCGCTGCGGTATCAAGTACAAAGAACTCAGATTCCATGGAGGAACGAGAGAGCATAGTCTGCTTCTTTGAGGGTAATTTTGAAATTTCATGTTTATAATTATTTTAATAATAATATTTAATTCATGATATGATTTTTGGTGATTTTAAATTATTTTAAAATTATTTAAATCAATGACTTGTGGTTTTGACGTTTTGCTAGTGAAATCCTAGAGACTGTTTGACCTAGAGCCTAACCATATGATTATGATATTTTAATGTCATTTTTGGCCTAAGGTTATTTTTGCATTTGACCTATTTGAATTATTTTGATATTATTTTGTTATTTATGATATTGTTTTGGGGTTACTTGAGTCGGGTTCGAATTTCAACTCAATCCGACTTGAAACGGGGACCCGGGGGTCGTTTGACTCTAGTGTGACCCACACACTAGTTAGGCATGGCCCACATGATATTAATTTTAGTCCACATGATAGAAATATTTTAGTTAGAGGTTAGACTAATTATTATGGATAAGGTTAGTGTGATTAGAGACTTTAGAATGACTAATTTAGCCCCAACCAATTAGCCCTTTCCTAATACTCATAGAATAGGTTAGTGGAGGCATTTTGGACCTTACCATAATAGGACAAATAGCCCCATATGGCCAGCCACTTTGGGAGAGGATAGGCTCAAGTTCATTTCATTATTCTCATCCACACTCTCTTTCTTGTTCTTCCCCAAATTCCTAGAGAGCAATCCCTAGCAATTTCTCCACCAAATCATTTCATTTCACCACCAAATCTTCTTCTTTCCTTCTCCATTCTAGCCAAGGAGGAAGCTACCCAAGTTTGGGAGGATTCGGAGCTCGTTCGTGTCCTTTTGGAATCTCTACGTGTCGGTGTCGCTCCGGGAAGGCTTTTCTTCGATTCGATCTACCGGAAGGTATAAATCCCTTCTCCTTTTTATTTCCTCATGCATATAGGTCTATTTTGAACCCATAGGAATGACCCCATAATTGTATATCCATTTGTGTCCATTTCGTGTCCATTTGGAGGTCATAGGAGTGTCCTTTGTGTTGTGGTTGTGTCCATGTGGGAAAATCTCAAATTTGGACACACTATGTGTTGTTGTTATGTATGAATGAATTATTACATGTTTAATCTCATATTTTTGTATTGGAGATGTGTTCTATAGTGTCTCATATATACATATTAGTGTAGAGAGTGAGTTCTTGATATATTATGTTATATACTTGTGTTCTTTTGTCTCAAACTACCTAAATCCGTCATGATTTTTATCCACGTTTTTAATTTCAGCCCTAACTTAGAAATGTCATAACTTCTAGCTCAAAGCTCGGTTTAATCTTCCGTTTTTTTAAAAGAAACATATTGAAGTTAGCTTTCCAAAAACATGTATTAATAGGCCTAATTCTTTCTGTAACTTTCTGGAGAATTATTTGAGTGTCAGCTGTACGAAAGACAAATGCGTTCTCGGTGTTTTCGCGATTCCGGGAGTTTCCGGAAACGAAAACGCGATCCGTTTAAAGTTTCGGAAAGCTAACACATAGATCTATAACATAGTTTAATCCTAAATTTTAATTCATGCTGAGATGGTACAGTATTGATTATTAGTAGGAGTTACTATTCGGCATATGCATTTTGTGCATCCTTGTGTGTAATATAATGTTCTATTTGATTTTAACCCATGTTAATGTATATACATTATGTAATTAAATAGAGAATACAAGCATGAGTAAATGGTTAAATAAATAATGTATGAGGTGTAAGTATTCTATCTAATGTAAGCATGTATAAGTATGGCTTGTAATGAATATGTAGGTTCCATAGTATGTAATGTATGGTGCATATAGTGGTGCAAAAGAATAATGAATGATGAATAAATGCAAGCATGAATGTAATGTAATAATAGATGTAATGTATACAATATACAAGTTAATGAGATGTAATGTTCTATGTTAACACAAATCCTATATTACCTCATGTACCCCCTTACACTATGTTGACACTATCACACTTGACACATTGTTCACTTACACTTTGACACTCTTTGATATGTATACACTATGTATGCCCATTTAACCCTCACTTGCCCCTTTGTCATGTTCACATACACACACATAGCCTCTTAAATAAGTATTTATGAATATAGTTAACTTAGCTATGTATGTATATTATATATATGTTAGCATATTGTGTTGTAATATATAAGTTTATATAACCATTTGAAATGCCATGATTATAGACCTAATGTTGAATACCAATATATGCATGTGTATATATGTGTAGACATATATAGCTTAAAGTAATAGATTATCTAGTGTATATCCAATGTGAATTCTTGCCTATTTGAGTATTGAATAATTGCATGCTATATAGAGTTGGGTGTATGTTGGCTTGTATAGCCTTGTATTGATGTGTACTTGCTAGGATAGTCTTGGTTAGGCCTAGTAAGACTTACTGGGTTAGGACATGACCTAGTTTGACCTAGTTTGACTAGTGCAGTTGACCAGAGTTGACCAAGGGTTGACTTTGGCCTAGTTTGACCTAGATTCATGTAGAATGCATTGTAGTGCTTTATATTATCCTTCTGGACATGTTGTGACTTGTGCTGTTCTAATTAGGAGCCAGACACCTTGTAACCTGTGTTGCTTTAAATAGGACTCTGTTGGCTTCAGTTGGACCCCCTATACTTATCAGCTGTTCAGGTTATCAGGCGAGTACATTCTCTGATAGTTCTCTCATTTACTTGTCAATTACTGTATTTCAGTTCTAGTTAGTTTTATGCGATTCTCTGTTACAACACGTGTGGATATTTCTGGATTCATGTATACGACATACATTTATTTTCTGGCCTCTGTTACTGGTATCATCATTCCGGCTTCCATTACTGGAATCATTTACTGGAATCACTTACTGGAATCATTTACTGGAATTATTTACTGGAATCATTTACTGGTATCATTATATTTTGGCTGGACTCATCTTGAATTATTGTGTCGGAATTCTGGATTCACTTGATGGGAGGGAAAATACTAGAGTAAGACATGTAGACATACCCTATTATTGGAATCATTCCTACTGGAATCTACTGGAATGATAGCCATCTCTCGCCTGATCAATGAGAGGTGTGCCGGATTACCCACAGCCATTTACATGTCGATCTCGGTATTTTAAAACACACTGTTAGAGTATAGGCTGGACTCACCCTGGAATCATTGATCACTATAACTGGAATCGTCCCTTACTGGATTCATCTTGTATTAGATTCATCTTCTACTGGACTTACATTGGAGTTATACTGGTCTACATTGTTGTCTGGACTTCATATCATATTATCCTGGTTCAGCTAGTTCTATTTTTACAGACTTCATTGCTATGATTCTTCTCTTGTTTAGTTATTTACTTTCCTTGTACCTTATCTGTCTTTCTTACTATCACCTGAATATAAACTGCCATTTTCATCAATACAACTGCCTATAAATGCTTTATAGTTCTCTGTCATTTACTTGGGTTTTCTAGATGAGATGTGCTCGTTCCTGTCCTGACTGGACCTGTTGATAAATTTTACAAATAGCTTGGAGGTTGCCTGCTAGCCTAGAGGAGACACCTTAGAGGTTTTTTAGATAGTTATTTCATTTGTCTGGAGTTGTATTTATTTTATGGATTACTGTATTTGAGTTTTGAGATGTATTTCTGGGTTTTTGTATCTTAGATACTTAGACTTCTATCTCCCGTATCTCTTTGGATTTTATGTTTTATCTAACCTTATCATGCTCTACCTTAAATGTGATTGAGACTGTATCTGCTTAGCATTATATTGTTAGATGATGTGACCTAGGACAGCGTTCTACCGCCGATACTGCGGCGTTGGCTGGGCGTTGTTACGTTCTCGTACCCTAACAGTGGGTGCGGGTCGTGACAGGTTGCTCGTGAAACAACTCAGCATTCCCACGACAAAAGCTATATCAGTTCTTGTGCCAGTAGTAGCATACATCAAACTTTCGATTCCGCTTGCATACTCCAGCTGTCTGACGCTTTCCCTCGAATTAGGCTTCAGCTTCAGATCACACATGTAAGGCGTATCGATCATTGGAAAATCATGATACCCATAGCATGTGATCATCTTCTCAATATAATTAGACTGTGACAGCATCAGTCCAGTGTCTGTCCGGATGATCTTGATCCCTAAGATCACATTAGCTTCCCCCATGTCCTTTAAACTGAACTTAGTCGAGATATACTTTCTGTCTCCGTGACACAGTCCATATCCATACCTAGGATCAGCATGTCGTCCACGTAAAGACAAACGATTACACCACTTTCATCAGCAAACTTTGTGTAAATATACTTGTCCGTCTCGCTGACCCTGTAGCCATTTGACCTTATAACCTTGTCAAAAATTTTATGCCACATCTTGGGAGCCTGTTTAAGACCGTACAGGGATTTTACCAACTTGTAGACTTTGTCTTCAAGACCCTTGACGACAAATCCCTCTGACTATTGTATGTAAATCTCTTTGGCCAGCTCGTCATTTAGGAAAATTATTTTTACATCCATCTGATGTATCACCAACTTATGTATTTCTGCGAGAGCAATCAATATTTTGATAGTGGTCATCCGGGCTACTGGAGCATACGTGTCAAAGTAGTCGATCCCCTGCTTCTGAGAAAACCCTTTGGCTACTAGCCTAGCCTTGAACTTGTCAATAGTTCCTTCTACTTTCATCTTCTTCTTAAAGATCCATTTGTATCCGATGGATTTTGCTCCTTTAGGAAAATCAACCAACACCTAAGTGTTATTAGAGGTAATTGAATCAATTTTATTGTCTATCGCCTCCCTCCAAAAAATAGCATCTCTGGTCTTCATCGCCTCATCATAGGTAAGCGGATCTGCTTCCACATGATAGGTGACAAAGTCATTTTCGAAGTCCTTCGACCTCCTCACTCGTTTAGTTGATGGCTCAGCGAGCTCTAGTTCAACAGTTATTTCAACAACAACTTCTTCTTGGACTACATTCTCATTGGAATCTTCAGTTTTCTGTGCACCCTCATTGTTCTTCGGAATATCCACAAGAACAATGTTCTAGTGCCTTGCAAACTTGTCTTTAAAATATTTTGCGTCGCAAGATTTAATGATATGATTTGATTCAGTATCAAGAAATCTCAGAGCATCACTCTTCTCGGTATAACCCAAGAAGATTGTCTTCGTCGTCCTTATCCCGAGCTTCTGACTCTTCAGATCTGAAAGCTTCACATATGCCAGTGTCACACCCCAGAACCAGAATACTGGAGAGCGGGGGCAGACATAGCCAGCTACGTATATTGAAGTGCAACCCACCTCGCTATACGATCATGGCTGTCTAGATACATGAGGGTTTAACTACAAGCCATCAGTCTCCTATGGTCAAGATAAGCCTATTGTCTCAATCACAAGCAAGTAAGTAAATGTTACAAGATGTCAGAGCACCAAATATATAATAGCAAGGCGTCCCATACATTACATATTCGGATGATCATGAAGCTAGTCGTATAAAATGTTAGGACTAGCAAGAGTTCAGTCATACATGATCAATCCTAGGATTTGTCAATCATGTTACAGCCCGTAGGCAGACAGTAAATAAAAGTGCAACCGAGCTAACAAGTGCTCGTCGGCTAAATATCTCAAAAGAATAATTTTACAATAAAATAGGAGAATAAAAAGAAACCCACTCGTTGCCAGGGTTACACCTGGTGGTCACCATCTAGCTGGAAGGTCGATAGATCCTCTGGTGCTGCTCCGATATCTGGCCACACAAAAACAGCTGGGTCAGACCCCAGAAAGAGCAAGTGCCACAAGGAGGCTTCACTTAGGAACTAAAACCAGCATATCACAATAAAATATTAAAGATAGATAATAACTAAAGGACTGATAATAATAGAGATAACAATAGTAAACTGAGCACGAGGAAACCATTCAAGTAGCCAGGTCACAATCCTTAAACCAAACAAGGACCGGGGTTGCAGCCCTTCACCTGAATAGAAACCCGTCTCAAATACTATTGATAATGAAAGACAATAAACGAAGAGAGGACACAGAACTGCTCCGGGAGCCAGGTTACAACCCTTAAACCAAACAAGGATCGGGGTTGTAACCCTTCACCTGAATAGAACTGGACCCCTGATCTTTATTGCTAAGGCCAGTATAAATAATCATGCTATTGAGGTAAGGTAAAACATGACGAACATGGCATGGGGTTGCAATAAGACAATAAACTAAGAGAGGATATAGAACTGCTGCGGGAGCCAGGTTACAACCCTTAAACCAAACAAGGACCGGGGTTGTAATCCTTCGCTTGAACAGAACTGGACTCCCGATCGTTATTGTTAAGGCAAGCATCAATAATCATGTCATGTCACAATCTTGCACAAGATCAGGATAAGACTAAGCTAGAATAAACTCCATCCAATCAATTATGGCCAATCAAGAGTACGACATGATACTTTTAACTAACTAGGGTTATCACAGGCCTAGTTACTAGCAAGATGCAATGAAATTATCCCAACAGCCACAAGCCCTGCAGAACCTCCGGTTATCCAGGTCGAATGTCCGTTTATGAAGAATGCAACACGTGACTGTGTGCTGGAAATGTGCCCTGCTCGTCGGTAGGCTACAAGTCCACTTAATGCGCCCAGATAACGGGATTGCATGTAGCTAGAAATCTCTTCATGTCTACTGAATTATTCTAGTTTATTAGCCTTAGTCAATTACTGTAGGTATCCCTGACCGTGGTACTCAGGGATACCCTTCCTAGACATGATGTAAGACAGCACTGATTTATTTGTACAAACGCAATCGCCCACGGTGTCCAGGTCATTCATACTTGTTATGTCAGGCTGGCTGACATAATAGCATGTCGAGATATACCATGTCAGTTTATTTTTCATGAGTGTGCCACGGCGGGCCACTATCGTATTCCTGAAATCATATTAGAAATTTCAGAATATAAGAATAAATGTGACATATCAATTTAATAATAATAATAATAATAATGATAATAATAATATAATATAATACAAGAGGACAGGACTATAGGAGGGAGCCATACGGCTAATAGGAGTCATGCGGCAGAAAGCAGGCGCACATATGTGGCTGGAACTGCACGCTCATGCGGCTGGAAGAGGACAGGCGTATGCGGCTCAGGAAGTAAGGTGCCATGCGGCTCAGGAAGGAAGGGCACATGTGGCAGCGGAAGGAAGGGGCTTATGCGGCTGGGTTACGGGTTCATCCATGTCGTTCGGGGACCTCAGGCTCATGCGGCAGCAAGCAGGCGCGCATATACAGCTGCAAGTATTTAAGTTCATGCGGCTGGATTTGCCAAGGCCATATGCGGTTGAAAAGTATGAACATATGCGGCTGCGCCTAAGTGGGTCCCATACGGCTGAGCAGAGACGGGTCCTTTATACGGCCAAAAGAACAAGTCACATGTGGCTGAAAGGGCAGGGCTTTATGCAGCTGGGTTTAGTCAAGCCTATGCGGCTGCAAGTGTTTAATATTCATGCGGCTGGACGTGCTGAGGCTCTATGCGGCTGGATAGAGACAGAAGTCTATGCGACTGGGAATTGCCTAGGCTTATGCGGCTGGAAGAATACTTGCCACAAGAAATGCGGTCAAGAACTGTTCTTCTTCTTCCAATTTTCGAGAAGAAGAACACCATGAAGCCATGCTTCCAAGCTCCACAAAACCTTCATCCAAAGTCCAAATCCGAACTTCCATAGGTCAAAATGGGGCAGAATAAAATTCTCTACAACATGGAACCATCAAAACTTGAAAATAACAATGTTAAGTAGATCAAAACCCAAGAAATCTAAAAATACTATAAACTTAGATCTACACAAATTGAGCCATGGAAGTTAGAAATGCTAAGCACTAAAGTGTGTTAGAATCTCAAGAGGAAGAGAGTGGAACAATAAAAATGAAGTTCCTCCATGAAGAAAGCTACACTTGCCTAAGCTCTCTCTCTCTCTCAACTCTCATGGTGTTTGAAGAAGTAATGGTGGAGAAGAAGTAGTAAATGAAGAAAGAGAATGAGGGAATGGGTTAATAAAGGATGATGGTGGTGGTAGGTAAGGGTTATCCCCTTGATTCATAATGAACCAAGGCAACCCAAGCCTAGCCGAACCAACCCAAAATAGACCAAGCCATGTAATGCCAAGATAAGCCAAGCAAGGAATTATGCAATACAAGATAAAATACGTACACGTATTTTAAAATACGTAATACGAACTATATGCATTACAACTCTACCCACCTTAAAATAATTCTATCCCCGGTATTTAATTAAGAGGCTAGAGGGACAAGAACAAGCTATACTATTCACAGACAAGCTATACTAATCAAGCAATCAAGTAATTATTCATGCAAGTAAGGAATCGAAGGCATGAGACATAAGAAAGATATTATACCTCACGAGTCAAACAGGTCGGGATATCACGATCGAATATCATCCTCACGCTCCCATATTGACTCACCCAAGGAGTGATGACCCCAAGCAACTCGGACTAACTTGATAGTCTTGTTCTTGAGTGTCTTCTCTCTTCGGTCCAATATAGACACGGGCCTCTCCTCATACGAAAGATTGGTACCAACAACCAATTCCGAATAATCCAGGATGTGGCTCGGGTCCAGGATGTACCTTCGTAGTTGAGATATATGGAATACGTCATGTACCTCACGCAACGACGGTGGAAGAGCGAGACGATAGGACACATCGCCTGCTCGCTCGAGAATGTCGAACGGTCTTATATACCTAGGACTAAGCTTTTCCCGTACTCCGAAATGAATGACGCCATGGTTAGACAAAATTCTCAAGAATACGTGGTCGCCGATAGAGAACTCAAGAGGACGTCGATGAGAATCGGTCCAATGACGCTGACGATCTTGTGCAACTCGAAGATGATCTCCGACTCTTCTGACCACCTCAACTGTCTGAGTAATCATTTCTGGACCGAGCATCTGCCTCTTCCCAACATCATTCCAAGCTAGCGGGGATCTGTACTTCCAGCCATACAGTGCCTCGAACGGTGCTATCTGAATACTAGCTTGGAAACTATTGTTGTACGAGAACTCCACCAGGTGCAGGTGATCTTCCCACGAACCACCAAAGTCGAGTGTACATGACCGCAACATATCTTCAAGAGTCTGGATCGAGCGTTCCGACTGGCCATCTGTCTGCGGGTGATAAGCTGAGCTGAACTGGAGGTGAGTTCCTAAACTCTCTTGCAGGCTATGCCAAAAGTGTGACGTAAATCTGGAATCTCTGTCCGAGGTGATACTGACTGGCACACCGTACAATCTGACAATCTGTCGGAGATACATCTCCGCTAGCTGAGCCGTCGACTGACCAACTCTAAACGAGAGAAAGTGAGCCACCTTCGTGAGCCGGTCAACTATAACCCAAATAGCATCTCGACCAGCTGGAATCTAGGTAATCCAGTCATAAAATCTATCGTCACATGCTCCCACTTCCATTCTGGGATTGGCAAGGGCTGAAGAAGTCCAGCTGGCCTCTGATGTTCAGATTTAACTTGTTGACAAACCAAACATCGAGAGACAAACCGGACTATCTCCCTCTTCATGCCATTCCAACAAAGTGCTGACAAATATCACGGTACATCTTCGTACCGCCAGGATGAATGGAATACTGCGAACTGTGAGCCTCCGCCATGATCTCCTGTCTGATATCTCCACTGGGTACACAAAGACGCTTTCCATGTCAAAGTGTACCGTCTTCATGGATACATAACTCTAGTCTTCGTCCTGCCTCACACTCTGCTCTGAGTCGCTGAAGCTTGAAATCTGCTGACTGCGCCATCCGGATCCTCTCGACTATAGTGGACTGAACTTGCATACTGGCCATCAATGCCATACTGGGAGGGAGAGCAACTTCTATACCCATCTTCTGAAGATCTGCTAACAGCTCTGGTTGCGCTGTTTGGAAATAAACTCCGCTCTCCTGCTCAATACATCTGTAACAACGTTGGCCTTCCCTGGGTGATACTGCAGGTTGACATCATAATCCACTAGCAGCTCTAGCCATCTTCTCTGACGCATGTTGAGATCCTTCTGGGTGAACACATACTTCAGACTCTTGTGGTCGGTGAAAATCTCTACCCTATCTCCATACAAGTAGTGCCTCCAAAGCTTAAGTGTAAACACTGCTGCTGCCAGCTCCAAGTCATGGGTTGGGTAATTCCTCTCATGATCACGAAGTTGTCGTGACGCATAAGCTATTATCTTTCCATGCTGCATCAGAACACATCCTAAACCTCTGCCCGAAGCAACACAATACACTGAGAATCCTCCGGTTCTATCTAAAAACATGAGAATAGGAGCCGTCATCAAGCCTCGCTTCAACCTCTCAAAAGAATCCTAGCACTCTGCTGTCCAAGCAAACTGTACATCCTTACGGTTCAACTGGGTCAATGGCGCTAAAATTCGAGCAAAGTCTGAAATAAATCGCCGGTAGTAGCCGGCCAAGCCAAGAAAACTGCGAATTTTTGCCACTGTGCTAGGTACCGGCCGCATTTCTATGGCCACGATCTTCTGGGATCCACTTCAACTCCTCCTCGGGTGATGATATGACCCAAGTACAAAATGCGATCGAGCCAGAACTCGCATTTACTGAACTTGGCATACAACTGGTGCTCCCTGAGAATCTGGAGGACAATTCGGAGATGCTGCTCATGCTCCGCTTCACTCTTGATGTAGGCCAGGATATCATCTAGGAACACAATCACGAACTGATCCAAATAAGGCATGAAGATCCGATTCAGGAGGTCCATGAATACAGCCGGCGTATTAGTTGCTCCAAATGGCATCACAAGGAACTCCCAATGCCCATACCTAGATCTAAAAGCTGTCTTCGGGATGTCCTGCTCTCTGACTCTGATCTGATGGTATCCTGACCGTAAGTTGATCTCCGAGAATACTGCTGCCCCCTTGAGTTGATCAAACAAGTCATCTATCCTTGGGAGAGGATATCTGTTCTTGATTGTCACTGAGTTCAAGGTACGATAATCTACACATAATCTGGACGTACCATCCTTCTTTTTCACAAGAAGCATTGGGGCTCCCCAAGGCGATCCACTAGCACGAATGAATTCCTTGGTCCTGAGTTCTTCAATCATCTTGTACAATATCTCTAGCTCTGACGACGCCATCCTGTAAACTCTCTCTGACACTGGGGCTGTCCTGGGGATCAAGTCGATGGTAAACTCGATCTCTCGCTCTGGCGGCATCCCTGGAAGCTCTTCTAGAAAAACATCTGGAAACTCTTCGACTATCCGAAGTAACTGTACTACTGCTACTTCCATCCGCAACACTGGAGGAGAAGGTTCAACTCCGCCTCGGGAGAAGAAAAACTCCGGCTCGCCTGGAATGCTAAAAATAATCCTGCCAATGTGGCAGTCTATCCTAGCATACTGGTCCCTCAACCAATCCATCCCTAAGACCATATCATAATCGGTCATTAAAAACTCTATCAATCTAGCAGGAAACTCTCTACCGCTAACTACGATCCGACACGAGAAAAATACTCTATCTACTCCCACAATTCCGTTACCAGTAAGTATATTGAGCCTTACTGATAATGACTCGGGCTCCAATCCTACCCGTATCGTGAATCGTGCATACATAAAATGAATGCGAGGCACTAGAATCAAATAATACTGAAGCTGGAAGGGTGTTGACGAGAATAGTACCTGCCACTACCTCACCTGGTGCTATTCCTTCTTCTCCCATGGTCAAAGCCAGCACTTGACCATGTCCTCTGGGTACGGGTCTCCTCTGCTGAAAATTCCTCTGCCTGCTCTGGATCAAGGCTTGGGATTGGGCATACTGCTGCGGTCTCTGCTGCTAAAATGCCTGGGCATGCATCGGTAACGGCCTCGGGAACGGGTACTGCAGCTGCTGCTGCTGCTGGACTGGTGCTGGTCCTCTAACTGAAGGACTAGAGAATGTCGGTAAACTCTCCATGTTCGGGCAGTTCCCAGCCCTGTTGTCCGGGACACCACGAACTAAGCACGAACTCTGTGCTCTGCGACACTCTGATACAACATGCCCTGGCTTTCCGCAGTGTGAACATCCCACTACGGAAGACTGCTTCTGTTTCTGCTGCTGAGGGTGCGTCGGGGTAGAATCCTGAACCGACGTCACTGAGGCCGCCCGCCTCGGAGTCCAATAGTCAAAGCCCTGGCTGCCGGGGCTGGTGCTGAAGACTGATTCATCTAGCTGTGGGATCGCTTCCGACCTTCGATCCTATCCACGATCCTCTGGGAGGTATACTCGTGCCTCCGAGCTGCCCTCAATACTGCATCAAAAGTCTGATGCTCAAATTGCTCAACTGCCAACAAAATCTCCAGGTGGAGCCCTTGCTGGAATTGCTGGGCTCTATCGAACTCGGTTGCTAACAGGGTGGGAGAAAACCGACTAAGCCTGGAGAACTCGGCCGCATATCCATCGACCGTCCTACCCATCTGCTTCAGATTGGTGAACCTCGTCTGTAGATCGTACTGAGCTACAGCATCAAAATACTTGGTCTGGAATCTCTCCCTGAATACTGCCCATGAAATAGGGGCCACTAATCCATCGGCCGGCGCTGTCCACCAGCTGCAGGCAAGATCTAGTAACTGTAGGCGCACTACGGCCACCTTCTTGTTCTCTGGAGTCCTGGCTGCTTCTTGAATCACCTCTGTGTCCTGATGCCAAGCATCTGCAGCGATCGCATCTTCGCTGCCATTGTAAAAGGGAGGGTTCAAGCGCTTGAAGCTGTTGGCCGTGCTGTTACCCTGATGACCTCCTCTGGTCAAAGCATCTGCCACCGCATGGTGCAAGGCATCTCCCTGACGATCCTAGAAAGCTAATAATGACATGATGAGACCCATCAAAGTGCCATCATCTGGCTCTGCAGGCTGGACGGGCTGAACTGGTGGCTCTCCTCCAGTAGGCATGACTCTGGAGGCTACTCCTGAATGTTGGGCTTGATCTTCGGGTTGCTGCTGGTCCGCGGGAGGTGCTCCACCTTGCTGATCGACAGGTCCAGGAACAATATCGCTGAAGAAGACGATATAGGAAACAATAAGAAAGGACCAGGACAGATCAATGATACAAGCATGTGATCAGGTCAAGATTACAGGGATTCAGAAGATACGAGCAAAGATCAAAGACGAGTACTGATTGAGACATCTATTCGGTAAACCCTCACATATCATGATTTACAAGACCTGTATGGGCCACCACTTAAGCTATGTCATGCCCCAGAACCAGAATACTGGAGAGCGGGGGCAGACATAGCCAGCTACGTATATTGAAGTACAACCCACCTCGCTATACGGTCACGGCTGTCTAGATACATGAGGGTTTAACTACAAGCCATCAGTCTCCTATGGTCAAGAACAAGCCTATTGTCTCAATCACAAGCAAGTAAGTAAATGTTACAATATGTCAGAGCACCAAATATATAATAGCAAGGCGTCCCATACATTATATATTCGGATGATCATGAAGCTAGTCGTACAAAATGTTAGGACTAGCAAGAGTTCAGTCATACATGATCAACCCTAGGATTTGTCAATCATGTTACAACCCGTAGACAGACAGTAAATAAAGGTGCAACCGAGCTAACAAGTGCTCGTCGGCTAAATGCCTCAAAAGAATAATTTTACAATAAAGTGGAAGAATCAAAAGAAACCCATTCGTTGCCAAGGTTACGCCTGGTGGTCACCATCTGGCTGGAAGGTCGGTATATCCTCTGGTGTTGCTCCGATATCTGGCCACACAAAACCAGCTAGGTCAGACCCCAGAAAGAGCAAGTGCCACAAGGAGGTTTCACTTAGGAACTAAAACCAGCATATCACAATAAAATATTAAAGATAGATAATAACTAAAGGATTGATAATAATAGAGACAGAAGTGATGCAAGACAGTACTCAGGGATCCCTTTCCTAGACATGAGCAAGTGCCACAAGGAGGCTTCATGTCTACTGAATTATTCTAGTTTATTAGCCTTAGTCAATTACTGTAGGTATCCCTGACCGTGGTACTCAGGGATCCCCTTCCTACACATGATGCAAGACAGTACTGATTTATTTGTACAAACGCAATCGCCCACGGTGTCCAGGTCATTCATACTTGTTATGTTAGGCTGGATGACATAATAGCATATCGAGATATACCATGTCAGTTTACTTGTCAAGAGTGTGCCACGGCGGGCCACTATCGTGTTCCTGAAATCATATTAGAAATTTTAGGATATAAGAATAAATGTGACATATCAATTTAATAATAATAATAATGATAATAATATTAATATAATATAATACAAGAGGACAGGACTACAGGAGGGAGCCATACGGCTAATAGGAGTCATACGGCAGAAAGCAGGCACACATATGCGGCTGGGACTGCACGCTCATGCGGCTGGAAGAGGGCAGGCGTATGCGGCTCAGGAAGTAAGGAGCCATGCGGCTCAAGAAGGAAGGGCACATGCAGCAGCGGAAGGAAGGGGCTTATGCGGCTGGGTTGCGGGTTCATCCATGCGGCTCGGGGACCTCAGGCTCATGCGGCAGCAAGTAGGCGCACATATGCGGCTGCAAGTATTTAAGTTTATGCTGATGGATTTGCCAAGGCCATATGCGGTTGAAAATTATGAACATATGCGGCTGCACCTAAGTGGGTCCCATGCGGCTGAGCAGAGACGGGTCCTTTATGCGACCAAAAGAATAAGTCACATACAGCTGAAAGGGCAGGGCTTTATGCGGCTGGGTTTAGTCAAGCCTATACGGCTGCAAGTGTTTAATATTTATGCGGCTGGACGTGCTGAGGCTCTATGCGGCTGGATAGAGACAGAAGTCTATGCGGCTGGGAATTGCCCAGGCTTATGCGGATGGAAGAACACTTGTCGCATGAAATGCGGTCAAGAACTGTTCTTTTTTTTTCCAATTTTCGAGAAGAAGAATACCATGAAGCTATGCTTCCAAGCTCCACAAAACCTTCATCCAGAGTCCAAATCCGAACTTCTATAGGTCAAAATGGGACAGAATAAAATTCTCTACAACATGGAACCATCAAAAGTTGGAAATAACAATGTTAAGTAGATCAAAACCCAAGAAATCTGAAAATACTATAAACTTAGATCTACACAAATTGAGCCATGGAAGTTAGAAATGCTAAGTACTAAAGTGTGTTAGAATCTCGAGAGGAAGAGAATGGAACAATAAAAACAAAGTTCCTCCATGAAGAAAGCTACACTTGCCTAAGCTCTCTCTCTCTCTCTCTTGGTGTTTGAAGAAGTAATGGTGGAAAAAAGTAGTAAATAAAGAGAGAGAATGAGGGAATGGGTTAATAAAGGATGATGGTGGTGGTAGGTAAGGGTTCTCCTCTTGGTTCATGATAAACCAAAGTAACCCAAGCCTAGCCGAACCAACCCAAAATCGACCAAGCCATGTAATGCCAAGATAAGCCAAGCAAGGAATCATGTAATACAAGTTAAAATATGTACACTATTTCAAAATACGTAATACGAACTGTCTGCCATGAAATATAAAAGAACAGAACAATTATCGGAGGACCGGACTTTTACTTCACGTTACAGACTCGCTTGTACAAAGAAAGCCTAGGGACGAAAACCTAGGTACAGCAGTCTAAGTACAGTTGTTTATTTTTGATTCTGGGGTGTGACGATAGAGGCTCGGGAAAGCGACGGCCGCTCTGCCTTACTCCTTGGACGATCGGTATGCAGCCTTGGCTCATGGAAGATCTGCTTGGCGTGGACGAAGAAATGCTCTTCTTGCTCTCCTCGTGTTGCTCTCCTGGCTTCTCTCTCTCTGTGGTTATCGAAAAGAGGGGAACTCTCTCTGTATATCTGTCTCTCTTTTTTTTTTATTCTTTTGTTGCTGGGGGGTCTGTGCAAAAAAATGATGCTGGCTATTTATAAGAGTGGGGGGTGATCATTTGGGTTTGCTAATGATCATTTGTTTGGAATGTCGGTGCTCCTTCAATCTATCTGAACCCTTGATCCTGATTACAATGAATCTAGGCCATTAATGCAGATAGTATCGAATCTTGTGAGTAATTAATGTTAACTGCTTTAAATCTTCATGATTGATTATACCAATGTCCGATTGCTCGCCACGTATCCCATTGGCTTGATGATAAATGATATGCCCTGATCTCAGTAATTATGATGATGATGTCAAATATATTTGTTGGGATTCGGTTAAATCCTTGATTGATCCGATGCCACGTGTTTTAATTGTGGGTCCTGCCAGAGCCGCATGGGATAGGCAAGACTTGAACCGCAGGGAGATAATCTTCATGAGCCGCATGGGACAGTGCTTTATTGAGCCGCAGGGGATGAACTCTCAATGAGCCACATATGCATAATCTAGGGGTGCAACTCGGGCGGGTTGGGTCGGGTTTGAGGTCAACCCAAGCCCAACCCGATGAATCATAAGCCTAGCCCGAGCCCAAGCCCGACCCAACCTCGGGTTCAATATATGAAGCCCAAGACCAAGCTCGGAGGAGCGGGTTGGGCTCGGGTTGGGTCTGGTCCATCGGGTTAATTGGACTCTAATATAAAATTTAAAATAATTTTCAACAAAAGTAATATTAAACACATAATCAAATAACAATCAAGCCTTGATCGTTACAAAATACAAATTAAAATGAGAATTCTTTATAAGGAGTTAAAGAGTTTGGGTGGAGAAATTTAGGATTTAAACTTTTTATTTAAGAAGCACGAAAAAAATATATATAAATTATATGTATTTCGGGTTCTTTGGGTAACCCGACGCATGAACCCAAGCCCAACCTAATTTTTGATCGGGTTCAAATATTTTAACCCGAGCCCGAACCCGAACCCAAGTATCTTCGACCCTAACCAAACCCATTAGCGGGTTTACCCGACCGGGCTCGGGTTTAGCCCGCCTGAGTTGCACCCCTAGCATAATCTCTACGAGCCGCATAAGCTAGCATTGTATTGTACCGCAGGGACTGGGTTCTCGGTGGACCGCATATGGCTGATTTCTGCTGGCCATATAGGGTGACTTCTTAGTGAGCCGCATGAAGCTGTTCTCCATTTAAGCCGCATGAGACGTGCCACGTGGCAATCTAGGACTTCTGTCGGATCGGGTCAGAGATTTTTTTCTTTTTCCGAAGAGTCTGTCATTGTGGCAGAACCATTATGATGCTTTATGTCAGAGCCATCACGGTCGTCGAGTCGTGTCAGGGCATTAAATGAGGCCACTACTCAAATGGCCAGCTGTACGGAAGGATTCCAAGGGGGATGTGGCGTCGATCGGGCCGCATAAACCGCATACACTCCCGAGCCGCATGAGACTGAGAGTCTTCTTTGAATCGCGTAAGGCAGCTCCTGTATGAGCCGCATGGGCTTCTTCCCAGAGCCGCATGGACCATTACTCTGATATTTTCTATGCTTCTACAGGACCCCCTTCAAAGTTTTCAATTTGCAAAATTGAAACACTTTGAATAAGAAGCATGGCCCCGTTCATGCCGCATAAGTGTCTCAGCCGCATAGACTCATCTGGCCGCATAGGCTCTTTGCCACGTGTCTTGACTACGTGTGCAAATCTTTATTAAATGTTCTTGATTCGTTTTGAATTAACGTCGTCTTTTGGGGAAGGATCCCAAGGGTCGGTTTTGCCTTGACCGAAGTGGTTTTGCCTTTATCTTTTGAAGTGGCACGTAATCCGAGGCGTAATCCGAGACGTTTGTTTGTTTTATGGGTCTCTTTCGCCTATAAATAAGAGACTTTTTAGTCTCTTGGGGGTTTCTTTACCTTCTCTCTTTCGTTCGACCTCTTCGTTGCAGACTTTCTCTTCGTCCTCTTCTCTCAGCGATCGACAATGGCTCCCAAGAAGACTGCTGCTGCTACGGGCAAGAAGGCCGCGTCATCTTCTGTGGCCGCGAAGGGCAAGAAAGCCGCGTCTTCGTCGACTACGGCGACGAACGTGGCGGCTCCTCCGATGGCTAACGTGTCTGTCTTTTACTCCAACGTTCATCCGCCTATTGCTGGTAGGGCCATTAATATGAACTGTCATGGCTACGCCGCATATTTTATGCGCGAGCCTATATTCCCAAGCATTCCGTGCATACGACTCATGTTTGGACCGCATGGGATCTGACCCTGGCCTGAGCCGCATGAAGGTTGTTTGCATAACTACTTCATCATCAGGGCCGCATAAGCCCATCTAGACCGCATGAGTTTTTTCTCAGACCCTGCCGCTTAAGCATATTTCGAACTGAACCGCATAAGCTCATCCTCGCTGAACCGCATAAGCTCCTCCTCGCGGGGCCGTATAAGCGTTTTCGAGCCGAATAAGCTTATTCAAATCGGACCATACTCGCATACACTCCCTTCGAACCGTATAAGCTCCTTCACACTGAGCCGCATGAGTTCCTTTCGAGCGAAACCGCATAAGCTTATTCGCACTGGTCCGTATGGGCTCTTACAAACTGAGCCGCATAAGCTCATTTGAACTGATCTGTATAAACCTTTTTAAACCGAGCCGCATGAGGCTATACTGAGCTGCATAAGCATCATGTAGTTTTGTGTTTCAGCTATCTTTTTGACTTGTTTGTTTTGCCTTTTCTTCAGTGAATCTGCTAGGGAATCCTGCGGGGGAACTTATGGTAGGCTCGCGTCAGTTTGCCTCGGGCGTACATCGGGATGACTTAGTTCGTCAAGTGTCCGAACAGCTACTTGTTGACGAACCTTTGGAGCGACTAAATGCTATCAGGGTTCAATCTTTTTAATTCCTTGGTGACATGATAAGCTCCGGGCAGTCTGATGGGAAGTATCTGAAACCGGTCTTCCTCTTTGGGGATGCGTTGGTCGTAGAAAACTCCCGAGTGCTGGATGTTTCCGAGAGTTGGGATTTTGACTTAGACGGGATGCCAATTCACATCCCTATTATGAAGCGCCATTTCCTTTTTGAGTGGTTCAATATGATCGTTCTGGAAAGGCAGATGCCGGACACCCTCACTCCAACCCGACCGGGGATGTTTGTGGGTAACATCCGTTATAACAGAGCCACTGGGTCAGTGCGCGCGGTCAAAGATCCGGCCAGTCGGTCCGTGCTGGGGTTAGTTCCGGGTACCTTCATCAACACCCCCGGTCCTAATTTTTCATTCTTCCAGGCTGATACCTTCCTGAGTCAGCTTGCTCGCAAAGGGTCCTATCCTGTTGGCAGGTTGGTACTGCCGAGCTGGTTACACCCCATTCCCCCGTGGGCTAATCTGACCTCATGGATTCTACGGAAGTGCGAAGAATTTTTGCGGGGAGTCAACCTTTATGACGCTATCCGGGGTACCAGCCACGGGTTGCCCGTTAATAAGCCACTATTCATGGCCCTTCTGGAGATGTACAATCATCGAACGGGGACCTTTTTCACCCCTATCGGGGAATTGGGGCTCGCTCTTCACGAGATGTATGCTGTCTCCAAGCTCCCCTGGGGGGATGAACCCTTCGAGGTGTACACTCCGACGAATGAGGAGCTCCAAGATTTGGATCGACGATTCCTCGGTTTCATCGCCGTGTATCAAGAACTATTGTGCCATCATAGCACCTGTCACCGAACGACTATCCAGAAAAACGACAGCTCGGAAGGGGACTCTCCCCATACTAAATCTTGGGTCTCGTACCTCTTCAAATTCAGTACGGCTGGCCGGGTTACTTCTCGAGACCGTCTGACTCCTAGGGAAGTAGAGGACTTGATGTCGACCGCTAGGAGGTCGAGGTCTAAAAGTGACCGGTTCGGGAGCCAGATTGACTCCTTCAGCTACTTTTGTTATGGTACCCGGCGGCTGTCAGAGAAGGCACTCTTGGCCGGGTTTCTAATGGTATGGTTGCGCAACTGCGTGGTCTCAGGAGGGGCAGGTTCTATTGAGAGGATCAGTCGCCACTTTATTCTTCCTGCCGTGAAGTTGGCCTTTGGGGTCAGGCTGGCTCTTCTTCCTGCCATGGTGTATAGTATTCAGCATGGTCTCCGCGCCTTCTCGTCCAAGGTCATTGCTCGTGACCTGGCAATGGACTTTGAACGTGTAGAATTGCCTTATCATTACTTACTGGGATGGCTGTTGCTGCATTATCAGTCCTTGATGAGACCTGGAACGGGAGATGGCGTTACAGATAACGACGCATTTTTTTTTAAGTATCACCATCAGCCTTGGGAATGTAGTATCATGTCAGCGTGTCGGAGGATGCTGGCGAGAGTGGACAGGTATAATTTCTTCGTGTCCGTTCCTCGTTTCACTGATCAAGAGGTGAGAAGTGTTCATGTTGATGGGGTTGGACCTCCTCATTTCTTGCCTGAAAAGATACGTTTCAGGCTGCGTAACATTCGCCCGGCGTATCTAGTTTACCGAAATCGCAACACTGTGTATTTGGAGCCCTACTTGCCTAGTAGGTTTGCCCGTCAATTTGGGTATAGTTAGCTATTCCTCGGGTGCCCCAGTTCTCACCTGGGATTTGAAGGTAGCATTCTTGACGGTATTAGGGCATGGAGCTACTATGACACCTGTCATACTCGGACTAGCTTCTTGGTCCCTGCCGCAAACATGATAGGGAAAATCCTGCATATGGCGGCCCTATATCATGTTACGACGAATCCTCCTCCCCTCGATTTTGACTCGAGGACTAGCTTCATTGTGGGCACTCGCCTGGCGGAGAAGGCTACGACGTCGAGAGCAAAGAAGAAAGGGACGAATAGAGTTCCTTCGCCCGATTCCGAGTCCTTCGACACAATTGAGGAAGACAACGAGCGGGACGACGAGGACTCCCTTTCTTCGGGTGACGAGACAATGGCGGGTCAGCCTCCCGTCATGGCAGGTGAGATGATGACGGATCAACCGTCGGCTATATTTGATGAAGCAGTGGACCAGCTACCATCTGTGTCGGAGGTGGTACGGGTAGAACTACCACCCGTCATGCCTGGTCCCTCACGTAAGCGAGGCAGGCGTGAGTCTACTGGCGGAGGGGTAACTTTTTCTGTAAAGAGAGCGACGGTCGGTCCCCGTAGACTGCTTATCACGGAGAAGGGTGAGGATGCAGACGGTATTCCAGAGGTAAGTCAGAGCCATCTTTTTGCTGTAGTTTTCTTCTTTTCCGAAGATATGACTTAATTACTTCTTTTTGTAGATGTCTGGTGAACCGCCCTTTCCTGAACCGTCTATTTCCCCTGGAGCTGATTCGGCCCTTGCTGCTTTGATTAGCGGCGTGTACGCCGCGGTCCTTTCTGCGGGTGCTCTCTCAGCGGTGGCTGGAAGCTCCCAGGTTGCTGAAATCTCGGCCCGGGGTGACGAAGGTTTCCTTGGACCCGTCCCTGAAACCGCTGATCTTCAGCAATGCGACGCCGATCTCGGTGCGCCCCCTCCCGAGGATGCAAGGGCGGAGGAGTCTATTATACTTGACTCGGAGGCTGTTGGTGAAGGGGCTATGGTGGCTGCAGGCGAACCTCGGCCTTCACACTCCTTCACTCGTAAGATAAGCCAGATATTGACTAGTGAGGGGGCTTATTTGCTCTATCAACATATTCTCCGGGTCAAATTAATTCATGGTTGCCTTGGACCTGCAGGTCCTGACCCTTTACTTCCCACTGTGGATGTTCTTGGGGAAGGCTCGGCCTGTCGTGATATGGGAGAAAGGAGCATTCCCTCTTCTTTGCCGTCCCATATCGAGGGGCCTCCTGCCAGCTCCAGGCCGACGGGAATGGGGTTGGCGATGGTCTCCGCCTCATCCTCTGCAGATCATACGGCTCCGGAGACTGACCTCTCGACCCTGCCGAGTATTCAAATTTTGCAGGCTGCCGAAGAGGAGTTGGCCGCTGTTCAAGCGTCCTTCCGTGCGGAGCTGGTTTCTCTTGTGGCAGGAGCGGCGGATTCTGTTGCGTCTTCTTCGGTGCTGCCAGCCACACTCCCGTTGACACCGGCCACCACGGAGACTCTGGACGAGGTGACGCAGGACGTGGTCGACAGCTTCTATCATCATTTGAAAAGGGGCGTAGACGCTGCCATGGAGCGGGGGACCCCATTTTCTCTATCTCTCTAGTGTGCTCGGGGTCAGATTGCAACCTTGAAGTCCCTTCCTGGCGGGGTGGGATTGGCTGCACTGCTGGAACCTAAGCTGACAGAAGCTGATCAGCTTGTGACCCAACTACTGGCGATACGACAGGCGGGCTTGCCTGCTGCGATCGAGCGGGAGCGGGGCTTCCTTCTTGCTGCTCGGGATAGGATTAAGCTAGCCCGAGATACGACTGGGCCAGTTGTACGGGGAGACCTTGATAAGTTCTCTGCTTTGTATGACCAGCTGGGTCGTAGGAGTCAGGCTTGCCGTGCTCGAGAAGAGTCTGCTTCTCGTGGAATCGCTGACACAAAGGAGCGTATTCTTGGACTTCAGCGGGAATTAGCCTTCTTAGAGTCAGAGTTGGAGACTGCTCAGGCGGAGCAGGCGTCAATCGTTCGGGAGGCCGAGAAGGTTTCCCGATCTTCTGATAACCTGGAGCGAGCCTTTAAGAAAATTGAGGATAACTGGCAGGCTCACGCTCACCTGGAGGACGAGGCGGTGCTGACCCACGAGGCGGAGCGTCGAGCCTCCCAGAGGTTCGAGCGGTCGATTGTTTTGCTGACGGACCGTCTCAGGGCGTTATGTGCCCCAGAGCAGTGATCAGCTGTCTGTTTTCTTTGCTTTCTCTCTTTTTTTTGTAAGGGATGTGATCCCAAATGAAGTAGTACGTTGAATTTTGAATAAATGAGCATGTTTCAACTCATCATCTCTTTTTTATACTTGTGGCGTCTGTGAAATTAGACTTGCTGGGGGATTATTTGTGGACCTGTTATCCTAGGCGTACCTTAGTTTTAGGTACGGATAACAAGTTTGGATAGGATGTCCGGAACAGCCGTGGCGAAGTGGTCATGGATGTTCTCGGTGCTAGGAAAAAAGAATGCCGTAGAGCAGCTGGGCTCCCGGGGCATGGTGGGGTGGTGGATTTATGCTAAGAAGCTTAGCAAAGGAATATTTGTGGACCTATTATCCTTGGCGTACCCTGGTTCGGGATACAGATAATAGAACGAAAGAAAAACCAACATATTTGCTCAGAGGTTATGAGGACATGGCAAGCATGAGGGTTTTACCGTAGAATCTTTCTGCTCAGAGGTAATGAGTACATGGCAGGGGAGGTTTCACGAAAGGTATTCGTGGTCAACAGCGAATATTTGTGGACCTATTATCCTTGTCGTACTCCAGTTGTGGGTACAGATAATAGGTCGAAAGGAGACCGACATACTTGCTCAGAGGTAATGTGGACATGGCAAGCATGAAGGTTTCTTCGACGGAGCCTTCCCACTCAGAGATAATGATGACATAGCAGGAGTGGGCTCAATGAAGTGGGGGTACATAGAATGACTCAGAGGTAGGAGAACGTGGAAGTTCTATGTGAGGGGGCGGTTTGTTTTTGGTGGAAGTGAAAACGACTCAGAGGTAATGAGGACATGGCCGTTTTTTCAGAAATTTGTGGATCGATTACCCTTTTTTGTGCACTGGGAGTGCGGGTAGTGGATCATGAGGGAGGATCTCTTCCAAGAAAAAAGTTCAGAGGTATAATCGTACGTGACTTACTATCTGAAAGAGTGACCGGAATGTGAGTTCAGAGGCACCATCGGGTACATAACTCGGTAATTTAAAATATTGAGAAAGTGGGAGTCCAGCGGCACCAGCGGGTACATGACTCGATAATCTGAAGAGAATATGGGGGTGAGTTCAGGGGCACCAGCCGGTGCATGACTCGATAATCTGAAATATTGTGGGTGTGAGTTCAGTGGTACCAGCCGGCACATGACTCGATAATCTGAAATGTTGAGGGTGTGAGTTCAGTGGTACCAGCGGGTACATGACTCAAAGACCTTGTAGCGAATGTCGTTTAGACATAATATTTCTTTAGGAACTTGCCGTTGACGGGCAGCATGAGCAAGTCTCCATTTTGCTTTGCGAGGCGGTAAGCACCGTTGGAGAATACCGTCTCAATGATAAATGGGCCCTCCCACTTTAGCTGGAATTTGCCGGCGGTCTTGTGAGTCATGACCATTGGCCTCCGGACTGCCAAGACGAGATCGCCTACCTGGAATGTTCTGATTTTAACCTTCTTGTTGAAGGCTCCTGAGATGCGTGCTTGGTACAGCTCGATCCTTTGCTGAGCTAGGAGGCGCTTTTCATCTAAGGCCTCTAACTCTTGCAGCCGACGTTGGTAGTTGTCGTCTGTCGTTAATTGATGTGTGAGGGCGACACGTAGTGAGGGGATCTGGGTCTCCAAGGGGAGGACTGTCTCACTCCCGTATACCAGGGAGAATGGTGTATTTCCGGTGGCTATTCGAACTGTGGTGCGATAAGCCCATAAGCATTCGCCGAGCTTCTCGTTCCAGTCGCGTTTATTGGAGGAGACAAACTTCTTAAGGAGTTTGATGATTGTTTTGTTGAATGCCTCTGCTAACCCGTTTGCTGCCGGATTGTATGGTGTCGAAGCGACATTCTGAATATGGTGCTTATCGCAAAACCGATAGAATACGTGGCTTGCAAACTGCGGACCTTTGTCATGGATGATCCTTCGGGGCAATCCATAGCGGTAGATGACGTGATGCTTAAGGAAGCTGATCACGTTTGAAGTCTTAACTTCTGCGAGTGGGACAGCTTCCGCCCATTTGGAGAAGTAATCAGTGATCGCAAGTATGAAGCGATGTCCTCGGGAGGAAGGTGGGGTGATTGGACCAATGATATCCATTCCTCATGCTTCGAATGGCCAGGATGCCACTGTCGGATGCAAAAACTCTGATGGTTGGTGAATGAAGTCTGCGTGGACTTGGCAAGCTTTGTATTTTCTAGCATAGTCTATCGCGTCTGCCACCATCGTGGGCCAGTAGTAGCCCATTCGGCGAAGGCGATCTTGTAGTTTTGGGCCGGGCTGATGGGCCCCACAGATACCGTCATGAGCTTCTCGTACGGCTTCTTTAGCTTCTGCGTTCGACAGGCACCGGAGTAATAATTCGTCATAGGAGCGGCGATACAGCATTTTCGTCTCTGTATCGTAGAAGAATCTGAGAGAACGCCGTCTGACAGAAATGGCTTCCTTTGGGTTCTCTGGGAGGATGTCGTAGACGACAAAGTCGATGAATGGCTGTCTCCAGTCTGGTGCTTCGTCGACCGTCTGGGCGAAATAACTTGCCACGAATTAAACATTGTTCTTGGGGCAGACCAGTTCATGGCCTATCACGTCAACCGAATGATGAGCTTGGTTTGGCACTGCTAAAGAAGCGGCAAGGCCTGCTAGAGCATCGGCTTCGATATTTTAGAGTCTGGAGACGTGCTCGATGAAGAATCCCTCAAATGATGAGATAATGTTGATCGCAATTTGATGGTAGGGGATCAGGTCTTCATGGCAGATCTCGTATGAGCCCCGGATCTGATTGACGATTAGTTGGAAGTCGCCATACGCTTCAAGGTATTCTATCCCCAGCTCTCTTGCCAGTTGGAGACCAATGACCAGAGCATTATACTCGGCCACATTGTTAGAGCAGGGTTCTATGAGGGAGTAGGCGCGATTGATCACCAGCCCAGTAGGAGAAATCAATACCACTCCGACCCCAACGACGATGTTTCCTTTGGGTCCGGTTCTTGAAGCGCCATCGAAGAACATCCGCCATATGTTATCGTGGGTGGCTGTATTCGAATCGGCGACCTCATCTGGGATCTCTTTATATATTCTGGATGACTCCGATCCTGGGTGGGCTGCCAAGAAGTCTGCCAGGGCTTGACCCTTGACAGCCTTCTGCGGGACGAAGATCATATGATAGGGGGACAGCAATATTGCCTATGTAGCGAGGCGAGAGCTGAGTGCCCCTGGTTTAGTCATGAGGACTCTGAGAGGGTTGACTCGGGAGATCACATGTATGGTTTGCCCTGTGACGTAGTGCCGCATCTTTTGAATGGCGAACACCAGGGCGAGGCATTCCTTCTAAACAGCGGTGTATCGGTGTTCTGGCCCAATCATCATTCGACTGAGGTAATATATAGCTTGCTCATGGCCTGCATCGTTGTTTTGTGCCAACAAAGCACCAAGGGAGTGTTCCATTTCCCGTACGTAGAGCAGGAATGGTTTTCCAGGAACCGGGGCTACCAAAACTGGAGGATTTGATAAGTATTCTTTGATGCTGTCGAAAGCACGCTGGCATTCCTCGTCCCATACGAATGAGACTCCTTTCTTTATGAGGTGCGTGAATGGTCGGCATCGCCCGGAGAGGTTGGAAATGAACCTTCTGATGTAAGCTAGCCTTCCTTGGAGGCCTCTAAGTTCGCAAAGATTTCTCGGAGGAGCCATTTCCATGATCGCCTTTGTTTTGTCGGGATCTACATGGATACCCTTGGCAGTGATGATGTAGCCTAAGAATTTCCTGCTGGATACGCCCAGAAAGGACTTCGTGGGGTTCATCTTCAAATTGTGCATTCGCATTAGATCGAATACCGTCTTTAGATCCTGCAGATGGTCTCCCTTGCTACGGCTTTTAACGGCTATATCGTCAACGTAGCACTCCACCGTCTTGCGTAAGTGGTCTCTAAAGATGATGCTCATGGCTCTTTGATATGTGGCGCCAGCATTCTTTAAGCCGAAAGGCATGACTGTGTAGCAGTACGTGCCGATCGGTGTTCGGAATGATGTATGCTTTTCGTCGTCAGGAGACATTTTGATTTGGTTGTACCCCGAGAAGCCATCCATGAATGACATGCGTTCGAAGCCGCAAGTATTGTCGATCATGATGTCTGTGATAGGAAGGGGGAATTCATCTTTGGGGCACGCCTCGTTCAGGTTGTGGAAGTCGATGCAGATTCGAATCTTCCCATTCTTCTTGAGGACGGGTACTATGTTGGTGACCCAGTCTGGATGTTGCTCTTCGCGAATGAAGCCGCTGGCTATCAGTTTGTTGACCTCGACTTCGATCGCGTCCATGATGCCCAGACGGAAGCGTCGCTGTTGCTGCTTGACTGGCTTTGCATCCGGCCGTATGTTGAGTTTGTGGAGAGCGATGTCAGGATTTAACCCTGGCATGTCTTCATAGCTCCAGGTGAACACATCAATATACTCTCTGACAAGTTCTAACAGCGACTCCCGTTCTTCGTCTGTTAGGCTTTTACTGATGAAAATCGGTTTTGAAGAAGATTCGCTGTCGAGATCCACTTGTATGACCTCATCTTCAGTAGGAGGTTCTCTCAGTTCGAACCGCTTTTCCCATTATGCGTCCAATTGTTGGGCCCATGGCTCAAGCTCGAGGATTTCGGGGATGTCTTCGTCTTCCTCGTAAGCGTCGACGAATGCCATGTTGTCTGACATGACTTGTCTGAATACATCTTCGATGCTGGTATCTGAGTCGGAAGTTGGTGATCCGGTTGAATGTAACTGCCATTCGCATTCCTCATCTGAACTTTCAGGGGTCGTTGTGGGCGTAACATGCCCTAATCTACATCGGGTCTTGCTGTAGTAGCCCTTGGTTTGCCAGCCGGGACTAGTGGCTTAAAGGTAATCGTCGCCCAGTGCCGTAGTTCAAGCCTGGCGTAGTCTCCAGATCATACCCCTGTTTTTGCATGAGGTATTTGGATTGGGGGCTATAAAGATACAGAGGCAGTCTCCCGGCAATCTGATTCAAGGTCGACTTCTTCTATGGTAAAGGGCTGCGGGTCGTCCTTCTGGCCGAAGATGATTGGATGGTCCCCTCCCTCGATTATGCGGTAAGCATCTTCCACTGGAGTAAGCTGGTTGCGTCGTAAACATTTGTCACCTGTGTGTGTAGGTGAGTGCCTATACCGTGTTCCATAGCATACATTGTACAAAGCTTATTAAGCTCGAGGTAGTTCAAAGATAGCCCTTTATTGATGAAGTAAGGTATCTTTTCTAGCAGGATTACATCATCAGCGGAGGGGACATCAGTGTGGGCAGCCACATACTTGGCTAGCTCCGGTTCCTCTTCGGCTACCCCCTGTGTGAACGAAGATTGAGAGGACGACCTGGGAAGCTTGATTGTCAGTGGTTCGGTTGATGGAGCAGAGCGTGGAGTTGTTGGCAGACTAGCGACCCCCAGTTTGGCATTTGATGTGGGGCGAGGAGTGGCTGGTTCGCTAGAAGTGTCAGACCTCGCATCGGGGTGACGACCCTTCCTAGGAAGGCGTATCGTCATGGGCCTATCCGAGGGGTTGAGCTTCCCTGCTTGTGGTTGGCTGACTCTTGGTAGCCTGATTGTCAGTGGCTCAGTTGTGGGTCTCGGCACTTGGCCGGACCTTGGCAGCCGGATTATCATTTGCTCCTCCTGTGCTGAGAGGCTGATTGCATCCTTCCGCAGAGTGGCGGTAAGGGGTGCAGACTTGTTTGGCTTGCGAGCTTGGAGGTGGATCGTCAGGGGTCCTTCTGATCCTGTGGCTGTCTCGGTACGAGCTTGCACATCTCCTTCACCAAGGTGCCTCTTCGACTTTTTGTATAGGCAGGAGTCTGAGTAGTAGGATTCGACCCCTTTGAAGGGATCGATGTCAGCAAATTCTGTCCTCACGAAGCCGTATTTGTCGACATACTTGAAGCATTGGTGCAGCATAGAAGACACGATCATATAATCGTGTATCCAAGGGTGCCCCAAGAGGATGTTGTAAGAAGTGTCTGCATCTATGACGTAACAGGTGACTTCCGACTGGAGATCGCCAATTTGGCACTTCAGACGAATCTTTCCAATTGGGTAGCTCCTGCCCGAATTGAAACCGCTGATGGCGGTGCTTGTTGGCGTCAGACGATGCATAGGGATACGAAGATGATGTAACAGACCCTTCGGGATGATGCTTATGGAAGAACCAGGATTAATGTGCATCCGATCCACCTTTATGTCGCCGATGTATCCAGTGTAATATAACGGGCGATCGTGCAGGTTGGTTTTGATGAGCATATCCTGCGGAGTGAAGACAAGTTGGGCATCGCTCTTGTGGCAGCGTTGTCTTGGAGATTTGCTGGCGGGCTCTCTCCTGTGAGGTTGACCTGAGCGTGATAGGCGTCGGCATTTTGGAGTGCATCGCTTAAAGCCGTGCGAACATCCTTTGAGAGTCTCAGGAGCTCGTATAATGACAAATTGGTCGGTGTGTTTGGCCAATTGCGCCAAGATGTCGAAGTTTAGGGCTTCTCAGCCCCTGCGGTGCCTCTTTTTGGAGGGATTTGTCAAAGCGAGTCTCCTTCGGCCTAGGCTTGTCCGGTCGTCGGAGCCTGAGAAGGTCCCGGAGCGTCGGTTGTAGCGGGCTGATGATCTTCAACCGAGTTATCAATCACAGGTTAGGATTGTTCCCCAGACCGAGTGACGACGGCTGTGACTTCTTCGATATCTGTCGAGATTGTGCGACATGATTTAACTTTCCACTCTTCTTCTTACGAATGGGAGATAGTGTGGGCCGAGTTACTTCTGACACCAAATCTGGATGGACCCACATGATCTCCCCTCGTGAGGTGGTGAGAGGTACCAGACCAGCAGCCTGATCTCGGGGAGGAGGAAGATTGGTAATTTCCATTGTCGCCAGAGGGACGGGGATCACCCCGTCTTGAGTCTCCGTCGGAGAAAAGTTGTCGAATTGTAAGGACACCATATTGGCTGCTACGGTTAGCTCTTCGAAGTCGATGGCCAGAGCGTTCGAATCGATGAGGCTTTGGATGTACCGTTTTAGTTGGTAGCAGTCGTGTGTAGCGTGGTGTACATAACAGTGGTAATGGCAGAACTTTGGGTTCTCCAAATCAGCCGGCCGAGGCTCCCACCTTGGTGGAGGAAGCTGAATTCTATCTCCTTGTATGAGCATGTCCAAGATAGGCTTGACGTGGCCGTCTTCGAAAGAGTAAGTGATCTGAGGCCATTGTTTGTCTGCTGGTTGTGACTCGAGCTTCTGGGTCGCGTCGGCCACCATAGCCTGCTTGCCTCTATTGTCCCGATTATTGGAGGGGCTACCCCCATTGTCGGTGTTGGTGCTGGGACGCTTGCCCTTGTTCTCTCCATCCGAGATATGCAACCCCAGTTGGCGAGCCTTCATTAATCGTTCCTCGGCACTTGTAGCACTGATGATAAAAGCCTTCCAGTCCTTGAATTGACTTTCGCCCATCCAGAGACTAATTGTTGGGAGCAGTCTCTTTGGCAGATTTCAATCAAGGAAGAATTTGGATTGCCGGATGGTAACTTCATTACGGTTTGACAAAATTGCTCAATATAATTCCTCGTCAGCTCTTTCTCTCCTTGGACGACGTCCATGAGGGTAGACATTGTGATGTCCTGGCCTACCTCGTAGAACCTCTCCAAGAACAAGCGTTTGAAGCCAGCGAAGGAGTGGATGCAATTGTCCGGCAGGTTGCGGTACCAGTCAAAGGCGACTCCTTCCAATGCCCCGATGAATAACCGCGTGAGGATAGCGTCATCATGAGGCAGATGGTCGGTGGTGACCTCGAAGTAAGTGATGTACCGACTTGCTGAGGTCTTGCCATCATAGGGGTTGATATTGAACGGCTTATATCTTGGTGGGAATGGAACATCCCTCTATTCAGCAGGATATGGTTGCCGTATTCTGAAGTCTTGAGAGTTTTCTCGGGCGTGAAACATGGCTCGGAGCTCTTGAACTTCTCTTCTTACTTCTCGGGTCTCATCTGTCGCAGTAGGAGCCGTTACTTCGGGAGGATTATTGCCCGGGTTCGGTGCCGCTGAATTTGAATCTATATTGTTTGTGGGACCCGCGCTTGTTTGGCCAGGGGTCACCCCTTGCAGAGTACGAAGAGCCGCTTTGATCTCGTCTACAGACTTGACCAAGGCGTGCAGTATGGCCTCCAAAGTGTCGATGCGTTGGCGATCACTGGAACCGCCTTGATTGTTGTCCGTCATGAATACCGTCCTTACGTCAGGAGTGACGGAAGGGACGGTGGAGGGTGTGCCCTCTGAGTCATACCCGTGCATCGAGAAATCATCGGGGTAGGTGGGAATATTCTCTTCGGGTTCGGACTCGGAAGGAACAGTACCCCGAGCTTCGGAGCTTGCTTCATCTTGAGAGACATGGATGTCATCGGGGACGTCGGCATCTGTTGTACCTGACGGAAGGGTTGTTTCCTCGGGCTCATCTTCCTGAAACATCGAATTGTCGTGGATGTTCGGAGGAGTGCTACCCCCAGCTCCCTCGACCCTCAGCGGTGCGGACGAAGAATCTTCCATTGCAGCAGATTTTATCTTCGAACGGGTGTGTTGGTATACTCCGGTGGAGGGCAACCATTTAGCCGACAATTTCTGAGCTGTAGTGGTTGATATTTTCGGACTGGAGATGCTTGTCTTCTTCCCTCTCCCCTCGGCGGAGATTTTCTGTACAGAATTGCAGGAGACAACAGGAGGTGCCTCGTCCTCCGAGCTCGGATGCTGTAATCTTTGGAAGACGGACGGCCGGTCTTTCGTTACTGCCGTGTTGTTGCAGCAGCAGTTGACGATGATCTGGGTGCAGTGACGTTCATGTGAGGACTCTTTGCACGCCGAAGCCCCTTCTCTTTCCTTGCGTTTGTGGAGGATAGCCTCACGCAGGTCAGAGGAACCACTTTGTCCGTTTGCCGCTGGGGACTGGACTCGAGCGGTCCTATACAACTTTCCATCAGAGGCCCGCGTGATAATCAGCGGGACGCCCCGATAGTCGGAGGTTGGGGCAGCTGTCTGGGCTTGATGAGCCTGCGCTGCCCTAGACTTCTTCTTTTTAGCACTTGTGGGTGCATAATAAGAAGAGTCCAAGTTGAATACCACAGAGTCTGGCTTATCATCCAGAGAATCATCAGGGTTCGGACCGTACGAGAGATGGTCAAAAACTGATCGAGAGGAGCATGGAGCAGATGCTATGCGGCTGGGATTGGAAACCGTGCAGGCTGTCTGCATGCGGTTGTCTTCTGCCGTCGGATGAGTTCTTATGCGGCTAGAAGTCACCACCGTGCAGGCTGACCGCATGCGGTTGGCATCTGTGGCCGCATGGGTTTTTTGCAAACGATTGACTTTGATAGCCGCATGAGTCTCATCCATGCGGTCGGCAACTGTAGCCGCATAAGTTATGCGGCTGACAGATGTGGCCGCATGAGTTTTCTTCATGCGGTTGGCGGATGTAGCCGCATGGGCTTTCTTCCTGCGGCTAATACCCTTCTGCGGCTCGGATCGCGCAGAGTTCCTCTTTTCTCCTGCAAGTCCAACATCATAGTGTTTTCTTCTGCCGGACTTGGGGACAGCAGAGTTGTCTACGGTTTGAAGTGGGGCCGCAGGAGAGTCCTTCTCGCCGTCTTGAGCAACAGAGGGAATCCCGTCGAGGGCTTGAGGAGGAGCAAATAATTTTGGCCTCCACTATTTGCGAGCCTTCGCGGTGCGGGTGCGCTTCTGGACCGGGCCAGTGCTGCTTTCAGAGAGCATCTCTTCGAACGCCTGTTGGTCGAAGCGGACGACCATCTTCTGTTGTGTGGAGCCAAGTTTGGCTGCATCCGATTGCGTCACCAACTCCTCAGCCGTGGAAAAGTTTGTCCCCAGCAGAGTCGCCATCGTATCTGCCTTGAAATATAAAAGAACAGAACAATTATCGGAGGACCGGACTTTTACTTCACGTTACAGACTCGCTTGTACAAAGAAAGCCTAGGGACGAAAATCTAGGTACAGTAGTCTAAGTACAATTGTTTATTTTTGATTCTGGAGGGTGACGATAGTGGCTCGGGAAAGCGACGGCCGCTCTGCCTTACTCCTTGGACGATCGGTATGCAGCCTTGGCTCGTGGAAGATCTGCTTGGCGTGGACGAAGAAATGCTCTTCTTGCTCTCCTCGTGTTGCTCTCCTGGCTTCTCTCTCTCTGTGGTTATCGAAAATGGGGGAACTCTCTCTGTATATCTGTCTCTTTTTTTTTATTCTTTGCCGCGGGGTCTGTGCAAAGAAATGATGCTGGCTATTTATAAGAGTGGGGGGGGTGATCATTAGGGTTTGCTAATGATCATTTGTTTGGAATGTCGGCGCTCCTTCAATCTATCTGAACCCTTGATCTTGATTACAATGAATCTAGGCCATTAATGCAGATAGCACCGAATCTTGTGAGCAATTAATGTTAACTGCTTTAAATCTTCATGATTGATTATACCAATGTCCGATTGCTCGCCACGTGTCCCATTGGCTTGATGATAAATGATATGCCCTGATCTCAGTAATTATGATGATGTCAAATATATTTGTTGGGATTCGGTTAATCCGTGATTGATCCGATGCCACGTGTTTTAATTGTGGGTCCTGCCAAAGCCGCATGGAATAGGCAAGACTTGAACCGCAGGGAGATAATCTTCATGAGCCGTATGGGACAGTGCTTTATTGAGCCGCAGGGGATGAACTCTCAATGAGCCGCATATGATAATCTCTACGAGCCGATAAGCTAGCATTGTATTGAGCCGCAGGGACTGGGTTCTCGGTGGGCCGCATATGGCTGATTTCTGGCTGGCCATATAGGGTGACTTCTTAGTGAGCCGCATGAAGCTGTTCCCCATTTAAGCCGCATGAGATGTGCCACGTGGCAATCTATGACTTCTGTCGGATCGGGTCAGAGATTTTTTTCTTTTCCCGAAGAGTCTGTCATTATGGCAGAACCATTATGATGCTTTATGTCAGAGCCGTCACGGTCGTCGAGTCGTGTCAGGGCATTAAATGAGGCCACTACTCAAATGGCCAGCTGTAGGGAAGGATCCCAAGGGGGGATGTGGCGTCGATCGGGCCGCATAAATCGCATACACTCCCGAGCCGCATGAGACTGAGAGTCTTCTTTGAATCGCGTAAGGCAGCTCCTGTATGAGCCACATGGGCTTCTTCCCAGAGCCGTATGGACCATTACTCTGATATTTTCCATGCTTCTATACGAACTATATGCATTACAGCCAGACACACCAACACTCGAATTACATTCAAGTTAGGTCTGACTTTGAACCATAGTTCATGAGGAGTAATGTCCGAAGTTGCATGAGACACTCTATTTAGAATAAAAGTGGTCGTCAATGCAGCTTCTTTCCAATACCATTTTGGAAGATCCACAGTCAACATCATTGAATTTATTATTTCTGTCATTATTCTGTTCTTCCTTTCTGCTACTCCATTAGATTGAGGAGAATACGGAGCAGTGGACTCATTGATAATTTTATATTCTTTGCAGAATAATACGAATTCATGAGATCGGTACTCTCCACCTTGATCACTTCTTATTCTCTTGAGTTGTTGTCCAGTTTGCCATTCAACTTTGGCCCCGAACTCTTTGAACTTCTCGAACGCTTTGTCTTTAGCCTTTAGTAAGCAAACGAACATGTACTCTGAGAAGTCATCGATGAAGGCTATGAAATACTTCATCCCGGTCTTTGTAAAGAATTGTTTGAAGTCACAGATATTAGAGTGTACCAACTCCAGAAGTTCTGTGCTTCGATTAACCGAGGAAAGGGTTTTTTTGTAATTTTCGTCTGAGCACATACTTCATATTTCTCTACCTTACTTCCACATTTGGAGATAAGTCATAAACTAGACATTATTATATACTTCTACAATGAACATGTCCTAGTCTATTGTAAACCCCTTGACCATTTTTTTCTTTTTTTTTATATTCTATTTCCTCTAAAGTATTAAATGATTTTTGAGTGGTTGATAATCTATTCATTCAAAATAACAAAACAAGTATGGCCTTTTGCAAATCTGGTTACTCAAGGGGCTTAAATGCAAAATCTGATTTCAAAAACCTAAATGGACTGTTAGCCGTTATGAACCTCTGTATTTGAGGATGATCTCAAATACATAATTCGAATCCTTTTTTGAATTTATGTGATAAACCCTACGAAATTCAAATCTTTTCTCCTATATCTATTTTTCCCTTGTGATCAATCCAAAACTCGGTATATAGAGGAGACAGCCGACTCTTGCCTCCCATCTAACCCTAGCTCTACCACTATCCTTTCTTCTTCAAAGGTGAAGAGCAGCCTTGAGTATCTGAGAAGAGGAGGCAACTTCAACATGTAATCCTCTTCCCTTCACCTACCATATTTTGTTTCCTTGAACCAAGTTGCTTATCATATTAATGGGGGGAGTATGAGTGTTTGTTATAAGTCCTAAGAGAATCTAGAGTTAGAGTGCATACGGACCCATTGCCATGATGGGTGCCCTTCATGAGACATCTTTCAATAGCAGTCCTAATATCGACTAATGTAGAGCCTAAAAATCAAGTTGTGCCATGTTTTTACAACCCAGCAATCAAGTTGGGACCCAAAAATCAAGTTGCGCCACTGTTTTGAAGCTTAAGGGATCAAACTGTGCCACTGATTAGGTTGCTCCTGACAACAGACTGTACCCAATTTACATTGCGCCCAAGCCTACGTGGCGTCTGACATTAATAGCCATCATTGTCTGACAGCACTGACAGCTGACAGCACAACAAATGAAGAAAATCTCTTCGAATCTTTCAAAGCGTGTCGTTCGAGACAATTTTCATAGCTGTCTTGCACACTCCATTGAGTTGCGCCTAGGCGCAATCTAAACAACTTCTTCTCATATATTCAAAAGCTGTCACGTGCCTGTGCACTGAGTTGTGCTTAGGCGCAATCCAATCAGGCGCATTTTGACTTGTTGACCGAAGCTCGCACAACCTGATAAAGTTGAGACAATTTACATTCTAAAGCAGGATGACGTGGCGCACATGCCACTAACCTCTCAAAACGTTTCCACTACTCTGTACACGTCCATGCGCATCTCAATCATATGATACCACGCGTCTTAATACAGTTAGTACACGATTGAGTAACTGAATGAAAGTTTAGCGCAACATAAGGTTGGCGCAACCCAATGTGGCGCAGTTCAGCCTCGTGCACATCAGAAGAACTGCTAAAACAGTTATTTCCAGAACTCTATAAATAGAGTTTCCAATCATTGTTGAAGAATCACAGAGATCAGGAACTCTTACAAAATTGCTGATGCATTCTCCAGAGGCTCTACTCTTCAAGTTCACATAGTCCAAGGGATAAAGTGATCATCTTTTGATCAGATTCCTACAGTTGTACTTCCAACCAAAAATCATTGTACTTTGTACTCTTTTTAGTTTGTAATCAAACTTTTGTTTTGCAAACAAAATGATGACTGTGCTGGGGACGAATTTCACCTCCGATGAGAAGGTGACAACTCAATGTGATGATGCATCAATCGACAAGATGCCGAAGACTCTGGTTGTTCAAGTCAACCAGACAGCCAATAAAGACATGATCAACAAGAAGAGCAACAAGCGCACTGCTGCTATCACCAAGAACAAAACTGTGTGGACTCCTAAGTCTTCTGCAGTTGTTGCTGCCCAGGCGCAACCTGCCTCTGCTGCCCAGGTGCAATATGTCCCTGTGGCTCAGGCGCAGCCTGCTTCTGTTGCCCGTGTACTGCCTACCCTCTCTGCTGCCCGTGCGCAGTCCACTCTTCCTGTCGCCCGCGCGCTGTCCATTCTTTCTGCTGCCAAGGCGCAGTCCAATCATGCTGCTGCCAAGGCACAATCAGCACATCTTGTTGCCAAGGCGAAACCTGTGGCTAGGGCGTAACCAGTAGCTCATATGGCTATGGCGCAACCTAAGCACTCAGTTATCCAAGCGCAGGTTGCTCACCATGCTGCTCTGGTACAACCCAGGGGATCTAGTCTTTTGGCTATTCTCTCTTCCAATTCTCCAGTTCTGAACTTGAAGAAATAATGTTCTAGTGCCAAAACTAGATAGAACAAAGGGAAGGGCCCTTTGACATTTCCTCAACTGGCATAACCTGTGCCTAAAGTGGACCCACAACAAAACAGAGGGAAACGCTTTTTAGCTAACCCTCCACAAAATAAAAAAAACACCCTTTGATCTTTTCTCAAACTTCCCTAGTCTATGACTCAGAGGAAGATATATCAGATTCCATTCCCTTAAACAGTGGTCTTCAATCTCTGCTAGGGAAAAGAATACTGATCAAAGAGGCATCTTGCCTACCCTTATGGGGACTGCTCAAGATCTTCCAACCTTGCAGATCTTAAGATCCAAGTAAGAAAAATTAACAGTATCTCAAACAGAGGCCCCTGGAGCAAAATTTTCTGATTTACGCACTTATCTCAATAGGCGTCAATCAGTATCAACTTCGGTAAAATGCAAAAAGCTTATGCCGAAGGCCAATCTATACTAGAAACAAAATTTGAAAATAAGGATCCAATCACTTATGCCAATGAGTTAAGTACTCTTTGTACACTCATGGAACTAAGTATCTGAAGAACATGAGGCATGTTCCTAACATCATTATGGAATATGTTCCTCCAACTTCTTCTCGTCCTGTAGTAGTGACTGATCTTCGAGAACGTCTTACACAAAGACGGAAGATCACAGAGATGTCTCACTCACCTCTAGATCACTCGTCAGAACGCCACTGCCTTTATGAAGTGGTCATCAAATGTGTTGCCAATCAGCTAAATGATTTGTCTTCGATCGGCTGAATTATGCTTCAACTCCTAAACCCATGATGGGAGATGATGATGAACTATTATATGCTTCTGTCAATATGGCTTCTCGAGACACTGGGGTAGAAAATCTTCAAGGCATGGCACGTCTCGTAATCCGAGTCAATAATATTTTAGACAATTTCGTAAATATAGTAAAGGGGTTTTTCAACATACCAGATCGAAAGATCGGAACTCGGATCAGGATGTCTTCAATCAGGAGGATCTTCCTATTACTCATCTAGGAGAGGATTCCTTGTGTGAATTTGACGCAGAT
>JANAVB010013453.1:0-107500 GCA_029216955.1 Iris pallida
GCCTAGGCAACCGTTCGAGAAAACTACACCTTGTCGACAAGTTGTCCAGTGACCGTTTTGCAGAGTCTTGAAAAATTCTATCTCTTTTCTAGAACCTTATCCTTTCCCTTTTTATGTGCGAAACTTAGCCGTTCTTTTGAACTTAGTCGATTTTTCTTACTTAGCCGTATCGTTGTGATAAACTTTAATAGATTGATTCATTGTTTTGCATAGGCTAAGTGGAATTGCATAAGAAAGCATGTTATCCATTTTCAATACCGACAGTTTGATAGCAAGTGTATCGTGAAGAATCGTGCCACAATTTATTTGATTCTACACTATTATGACAAGCATTCATTTAACTTCATATTGATTTTGAAGTAGAGGGAGGAGGTGAAGGAGGTCAGCCACTCGTCTTAGATTTGCTTCAAGCGAGCGATCGGTTGGCGGCGCTGACATCGCTTACGCGATCATCTGCAATCACATAATCAACCGACTAGAACACTATGTGATTCAAGGAATTTTGATATGAATACGAAGCTCGAAAACGTAAGTCACGAAAACTCATCGGAAAATATTCACGAAAAATGCATTCACGAAAACCAAAGCCAAAGCCAAATCAAGTGCAGCATGAAAACCAGAGCAACGGAAGGTCTCCTCCGACTCAGCAGCAGAGCCAATCCTCGAAGCGCAACCCGCTGAATATGGGACTTGGTTCCGAAGAAGCCATTCCATAACGTGAAATGGATCTTAACTCAACCATTCCCGTTCGATCGACTCGGCCGATTCCGACCTATCGGTCCCGACCGAATTGATAGCGACAATGTTCCTTTCTTGCGCACCCCGTAGATGGAAATAGGGTACGATGTAGGGACGGGGCACTACAACGATGGCTAGGCAAATCTCGTAAGATAATCCTTTCATGAATCGTCGAGCCTTGTCTTCAGGGGTGTTGACCATGCTCTCTGCAAAGGGGCTGAGACGAGAAAACTTCAAGGTGTACTCGTCGACGGTAAGGCTTCCCTACTCCAGGCTCTCAAACTGACTCACTAACGCCTCTTAAGCTACATCGAGGTAGAACTTCTTCTTGAACAGTTGCTTAAACTCCTCCCAAGTCACATCAGGTGCAAAAAGTCGGGGCTCATATCTATACCATGTCCGGGCAATATCGAAAAGCCGCATGCTGGACGACTCAATCTTCAGGTCTTCACGAACTCAAACCATCCAAAGAAATTGCTACATATTCTCTAACCACTCATCAGCATAGAGAATCCCTTCTGTCCTATAGAATTCCTTGGGCCTGAGGTCCATAAAATCCTTAGAAGTTTCAGGGCACAGTCGAAAAGCATCTCTAGTCTGAAGAGCCTCTCTCAACGTGTCGCGAAAGATGTTGGCCTGCTCCATTTGGAAAGTGATAAGTGCTGGAAGATCCCAAGGAGCGTAGCATTGCCCAGTGTATGTGCGAGAGGCAGAACAGGTGCTGGATGCAGAACGGATTCTGGTAGTAGAGTCTACGGAGGAAACTGCGGGGATGATGGAATGTCGTCTCGACGAAATCTCGAGGTTTGCGGATGTGACATCTCACCCAGATAAGTAAACTGGCCTCCGTGTGTCGGTAGGGTCCCGTTCATGGAAGATTCGCCTGCAGTTGATGGGCTGTTCAGGGGAGCGGTCTTCCTGTCAGAATCTATTAACTACAAATAAGGAAAAAAATATTAGACGGTAGGAAGAATCAAACATGATGCAAATCAAAAGAGTAATTGAAATCAAATATGGAGGGAAATAACGGTTTAAACATGTAGAGATGGTCCTTAAAATCTAATCCTATTTGAAGGCCCGTAGTAGTACGTCTAACTTGAGTACTACCAAGAGTTTGCAATCCTTGCAAAAACAGACCTGTATGGGCCACCATAAAAATGTGTCACGACCCGCACCCAGTATTTGGACATGAGTCGTGTAACTACCACATTTTAGCATGAGGGTATTTTGGTCATTTTGAAAATTTTGAATTTGATTTGATTTGTTGAGTGATGGTTGTTACTTTTAACCTTTGCTAGTTGAGACTTTGGAGACTAGCCTAGATGTTGACTTTGACTTTGGTGACTTTGTTAGCATCGTGTGTACCCTAGTCTAACTATAGTCGACCCAAGTTGACTTATTTTGGACCAAGTTTCATAGATAGATTAAGTGTTTTAGGTGCATGGGTTTTTTACTAAGAGATTGATCCATTTAGCTTTGCACTTGGCCCAAAGCCCATTAGTCATCAACCCTAACCCTAATTCTTCCTATTTGTGGCCGACCTAGGGATTCCCCTCCCTCTATTTAATGTCTCTTATTCCTTTCTTGCCTCTTTTTACACCACATCCATTTTTGGCAAGAGCAAGGTTTGTCCATTCTTCAACTCTTCCTATTTTATTCATTTCTCTTCCTTTTTAACCCTACTCTTTTGCAATAGGATCTAATCCATACCTATTTACTACTGGTAGTGTGTAATCTCAGCTTTGGTGAGATTTGAGGCTTGGGAGTTACAAGTAGGATCCTTCATTTTTTGGGCTTTTCTTGAGTTAACACTCAATAGGTAAACTATTCAAATCACCTCCATTTCTCGATTTATTTGCATGGATGCATAGATCTAGGTGTCCCCTAGCTGTAGATGAAATTTGGTAGGATTTGGTTTCATTTTTGTGTCTGTATCGGACACGTATCAGTAGGTGTCTGCATGTGTTTGTTGAAATGCCACAAAGGAATTTTAATTATTATTTTTGAATTGTGTTTGAACTAATTTGTTGATTTAAATGTGTACATTGATTCCCTATAAGGCTGAGGTGATTTTTGAGCCGTGTCCGTGTCTAAACCAGACACGAACACCCTAGCAGCACGTACGAGCAGTGCCTTGCTGCTCGAGGAGCTTTTCTCCTTGCTCAGGCCATGTGGGCAGTTGCCACTTGGCAGGAAGGTGGGGGCCATGACTGACATGTCAGCCCCCAAGCCTCGTGTCTAGTTGATTCGTGTCGGATACGTTCTCATTCGCGCATGCATTTTGTACTAACACTGTTCAGCCGATTTCTTTCGACTAATACGTGAGTAGTGTCACGCACAAACACGTTTTGGACTCGATTCAGGGTGTCGACCCTCTAGCCCTACCCTTGACGAACACGTGGACATGAGCACGAGGTGTTATATGTCGTGTGTCGTGTGTCGCGTGCACGAACCCGTGTCCTCGCCGTACGATGCTGCGTTGTGAAATTTGTATCTGTGTATGTTTAAATTGTTCTGGATACTTCGTGTCCACTTGTGTGGACACGAAACCCCCTCTGACACACGAACACATGTGCTTGATTAATTACCAACCAATTAATTAGAATTTGTACTGTGATTTAAAACGGATTTGTAGCACCCAGTTTCCCAAATGAGGGTAATTTTGAAATTTTGTGTTTATAATTATTTTAATAATGATATTTAATTCATGATATATTTTTTGGTGATTTTAAATCATTTTAAAATTATTTAAATCAATGACTTGTGGTTTTGACGTTTTGCTAGTGAAACCCTAGAGACTGTTTGACCTAGAGCCTAACCATGTGATTATGATATTTTAATGTCATTTTTGGCCTAAGGATATTTTTGCATTTGACCTCTTTGAATTATTTTGATATTATTTGTTATTTGTGATATTGTTTTGGGGTTATTTGAGTCGGGTTCGAATTTCAACTCAATCCGACTTGAAACGGGGACCCGGGGCTAGTTTGACTCTAGTGGGATCCACACACTAGTTAGGCATGGCCCATATGATATTAATTTTAGTCCACATGATAGAAATATTTTATTTAGAGGTTAGACTAATTATTATGGATAAGGTTAGTGTGATTAGAGACTTTAGAATGACTAATTTAGCCCCAACTAATTAGCCCTTTCCTAATACTCATAGAATAGGTTAGTGGGGGCATTTTGGACCTTACCATAATAGGACAAATAGCCCCATATGGCCAGCCACTTTGGGAGAGGATAGGCTCAAGTTCATTTTATTATTCTCATCCACACTCTCTCTCTTGTTCTTCCCCAAATTCCTAGAGAGCAATCCCTAGCAATTTCTCCACCAAATCCTTCCATTTCGCCACAAAATCTTCTTCTTTCCTTCTCCATTCTAGCCAAGGAGGAAGCTACCCAAGTTTGGGAGGATTCGGAGCTCGTTCGTGTCCTTTTGGAATCTCTACGTGTCGGTGTCGCACCGGGAAGGCTTTTCTTCGATTCGATCTACCGGAAGGTATAAATCCCTTCTCATTTTCATTTCCTTATGCATATAGGTCTATTTTGAACCCATAGGAATGACCCCCATGGTTGTATCTCCATTTGTGTCCATTTCGTGTCCATTTGGAGGTCATAGGAGTGTCCTTTGTGTTGTGATTGTGTCCATGTGGGAAAATCCCAAATTTGGACACAGTATGTGTTGTTGTTATGTATGAATGAATTATTACATGTTTAATCTCATATTTTTGTATTGGAGATGTGTTCTATAGTGTCTCATATATATATATATTAGTGTAGAGAGTGAGTTCTTGATATATTATGTTATATACTTGTTTTCTTTTGTCTCAAACTACCTAAATCCGTCATGATTTTTATCCACGTTTTTAATTTCAGCCCTAACTTAGAAATATCATAACTTCTAGCTCAAAGCTCGGTTTAATCTCTCTTTTTTTTAAAAGAAGCGTATTGAAGTTAGATTTCCAAAAACATGTATTAATAGGCCTAATTCTTTCTGTAGCTTTCTGGAGAATTATTTGAGTGTCAGCTGTACGAAAGACAAACGCGTTCTCGGTGTTTTCGCGATTCCGGGAGTTTCCAGAAACGAAAATACGATCCGTTTAAAGTTTCAGAAAGCTAACACATAGATCTATAACATACTTTAATCCTAAATTTTAATTCATGCTGAAATGGTGCAGTATTGATTATTAGTAGGAGTTACTATTCAGCATATGTATTTTGTGCACCCTTGTGTGTAATATAATATTCTATTTGATTTTAACCCATGTTAATGTATATACATTATTAATTAAATAGAGAATACAAGCATGAGTAAATAGTTAAATAAATGATGTATGAGGTGTAAGTATCCTATCTAATGTAAGCATGTATAAGTATGGCTTGTAATGAATATGTAGGTTCCATAGTATGTAATGTATGGTGCATATAGTGGTGCAAGAGAATAATGAATAATGAATGAATGCAAGCATGAATGTAATGTAATAATAGATATAATGTATGCAATATACAAGTTAATGAGATGTAATGTTCTATGTTAACACAAATCCTATATTACCTCATGTACCCCCTTACACTATGTTGACACTATCACACTTGACACATTGTTCACTTACACTTTGACACTCTTTGATATGTATACACTATGTATGCCCATTTAACCCTCACTTGCCCATTTGCCATGTTCATATTCACACACATAGCCTCTTAAATAAGTATTTATGAATATAGTTAACTTAGCTATGTATGTATATTATATATATGTTAGCATATTATGTTGTAATATATAAGTTTATATAACTATTTGAAATGCCATGATTATAGACCTAATGTTGAATACCAATATATGCATGTGTATATATGTGTAGACATATATAGCTTATAGTAATAGATTACCTAGTGTATATCCAATGTGAATTCTTGCCTATTTGAGTATTGAATAATTGCATGCTATATAGAGTTGGGTGTATGTTGGCTTGTATAGCCTTGTATTGATGTGTGCTTGCTAGGATAGTCTTGGTTAGGCCTAGTAAGACTTACTGGGTTAGGACATGACCTAGTTTGACCTAGTTTGACTAGTGCAGTTGACCAGAGTTGACCAAGGGTTGACTTTGGTCTAGTTTGACCTAGATTCATGTAGAATGCATTGTTGTGCTTTATATTACCCTTCTGGACACGTTGTGACTTGTGCTGTTCTAATTAGGAGCCAGACACCTCTCCTCGGACAGTATCTTTACCTTGGACATTCAGATATCAGGCGAGTATATTCTCTGACCGTTTTATACTTGTCACGAATTATATTCTCGCTCTAGATTACTTTTACTTGATGCTGTCACGTTATCATCACGGATCGGTACTATACGGATCTCTTCTTAGGATGTTACCCCCTTAGCGGGCGCATCGGATACTTTATGACATGTGTTTCATGTACATCATGTATTCTTTGCTTCTGCATTATTCATGTACACTCATGTTCTCTCATGTTCTTTCATGTACGTTCATGTACTCTCATGTTCTTTCATGTACGCTCATGTTTCCTCATGTGTTTCTTGTATAACCAAAACATCATGTCCGTAACGTAACTTGAATAGATCCTTGTGTATTGATTGTGGGTAGGGGTGAGTATAAATGGTCATGTAATTTACCCATCATGTACACTCTGTTACTTTTTATGTTCATCATGTACAACCTAAGCCAATTACCATCTCGTACTCTAAATCACTAGTCACTTACAGTTCTTACTTATCATGTATATATTTTCAGTTATCAAATATCTCTCCTGTTTTCATGTACATCTTCTTACAGCGTTTCATGTATCTTATTCTATTGCCTGCTTTATATTTCCTGACATGATATGAACTGCATGAGATGTATTGTGCTCGCTCCTGTCCTGACTGGACATGTTGATAAATTTTACAGATGGCCTGGGATTGCCTGCTAGCCTAGAGGAGACACAGTAGAGGTTGTTTAGATAGTTATTTTATTTTGTCTGGAGTTGTATTTACTTTATGGATTAATGTATTGAGTTTTGAGATATATTTTTGGGTTTATGTATCTTAGACACTTAGACTTCTATCTCCTGTATCTCTTTTGGATTTCATGTTTTATCTATCTTTATCATGCTCTACCTTAGATGTGATTGAGACTGTATCTGCTATGTCACCCCCATTCGGGGAGTATAAACTGCTTAGCCTTATACTGTTAGATGCATGAGACCTAGGACAGCGTTCTACCGCCGACACTGCGGCGTAGGCTGGGCGTTGTTACGTTCTCGTGCCCTTACTCTAGGGTACGGGTCTTGACACGTTTTTAGTGGTGGCCCATGCAGGTCGAGTTTATGTAGTGGTATTCGAACTTGAGTACCACTACAGCCTGCAGTAGGAATAGGATATATCTTGAAGGTACTCAATCACAGTTACGAACCCTTGAGAGATTCCCAGAACGACCCTTAAGAATCTTATTTAACTTCGGTTTGAGAACACTTTTTTTTCTTGATTTGATTTATTTTTACTTACTGTTGTAAATTTGATTTTGATGGATTATGGTTGAATTTGAGTTGTATTCATTGATTTTGATGAATGATTGTCGAATTTTGAATCTTGATGATAGCTGTTGCATCCGAGTTGTATTTTGATGGATTTTTGTTCATTTTGAATTTTGAAGTTCGTTGATAAATTTGATTTGATTTATGGGTATTCATTGTTGATTTAATTTTTTTTTTGACAAGATGAAATTATATGGGCTAGGTCATCTATGTTATGGAATCTAGTCTTCTATAGTCACATTAGCCAGCATGGTGAGGAAATATAGTCTGACTCTAGATATATTTCTCGGGTGTGGGAATTTAAGGTTTTTGCAGCCAAGCTAGCGGCACCGCGAAAATGTTAAATACCATGATTCTAGAGGTATGTGCATAAGTCAAGGACTCTGTGATTATCGTAGCCTTGCTTACTAGTATGACGGGGATTTAGAGTCCCATGATTTTGGATAGACGCATATGATTATCAGATTGTACCTTAAATATTTTTAAGCATGTTTTCTCTACTTTGATGCAGTCCTTCAAAAAGAATTATTATTTGTTTTGCTTTGTTTTGCTTCTAATTATTTAACTTAGGAGTAGCTTGTGTAACTTCTTGCTATGAGTTTCTTCTTAATACAATGAATCGATGATTTTGCTAGACTTTATCTTGGATTTGATATTTAGCTCTGGTTTCAAAATAGTTCCTTCTTTTAGGCAAATAAGCAAACAACTTTTATCGTTATTTCCTTCTTGCTATTATTCTAGTATTGAATAATAATAATAAAACTGCCTTGATTTCGTCAATCACCTATTTTGCGATTTTGGTAGGAATCTAAATGTTGGTCTTAACGTAGAATTAATTTTTTTTGGGACATGAGAATATATGAGTTTATTTACATAGTGGACACTTGCCTGATACGTATGCATGCTACACTTGATTTTCCACCTATCTAAATACATATTAATATGTTGTTAATGTTAAAATTTTCAAAACCCCAATATTTCTGGTTTTCTGCTTTTTTAGTTTAAATTCGTAATTTAAATATAAATTTCATGTTATTAGTTTTGTCTACATAACTGCACATGTATGATATCTGCAGAGTTTCAATTTTTAGAGAAATTAGTTAAGTTATGTTAAGTTTGTAAAATCTGAGACTGCATTATGTTAATATTAAACTGGTTTAAATGTTAGCTTATTTTCAGATTTTGTATGTAAATGCTGAACTAAAACTGGGTTTAACCTTTCAATACTAAGCTATAACCCTGTACAAGGACACACACACCCTAACTTAGTATACGTTGTCATGTAACCTAACCTTTCCTCTCTATGTTATGATCACATACTTGTATAGATATATATAGAGCTTAGGCATACATGTTATAATATATGTATATACATAACTAAATCTCTACCTCTTATAGATGTTTTTGGTTAGCCATGCATGTTATGATTAAATAGGTTGTGTATTGTAGGTTGTTAACCCATATGCCATGAGTAGTGTAACAGGATAGCTCATATACAATTTCATGTATATTTCACATACACCCATACACACACAAACCACATAACATTACATAATGCTAGTTTTTCCTCTCTAACGCTCTCTCTGTATATATATATATATATATATATATATATATATATATATATATATATATATATATATATTGTGATTTGGATTTCAATGCAAGTGATTTTCAATTTCTTAATTTTTGAATTTGATTTTCTGTACCCTTTTTTAGATAATTGGTAGTTGCCTTTATTTTGTTTTGATAAGTACCAGTTTCATATAGGATGGTAGACCACCTTACAGTTTTGATGGTTTGTTGTTTCTGTAACTTCTCTAGTTTAGCACCCTAGATTGCTTGTATGTTTTGATACCCTATGACCGTTTCGGTTAGCATGACTAGTATACCTAGATGAGACTTTCACTACCACCGTATGCCATGACCCTGTATGTCGTCCTTTTGATCACATGATTTGTTTTAATCTGGGACTTTGATTGTGGGGGTTTGACCTAGAGGGAGTATGGACATTTTAATTTCGAGGACGAAATTTTTCTAAGGTGGGTAGAGTTGTAGCACCCAGTTTCCCAAATGAGGGTAATTTTGAAATTTCGTGTTTATAATTATTTTAATAATGATATTTAATTCATGATATGATTTTTGGTGATTTTAAATCATTTTAAAATTATTTAAATCAATGACTTGTGGTTTTGACGTTTTGCTAGTGAAACCCTAGAGACTGTTTGACCTAGAGCCTAACCATGTGATTATGATATTTTAACGTCATTTTTGGCCTAAGAATATTTTTGCATTTGACCTCTTTGAATTATTTTGATATTATTTTATTATTTATGATATTATTTTGGGGTTATTTGAGTCAGGTTCGAATTTCAACTCAATCCGACTTGAAAAGGGGACCCGGGGCTAGTTTGACTCTAGTGGGACCCACACACTAGTTAGGCATGGCCCATATAATATTAATTTTAGTCCACATGATAGAAATATTTTAGTTAGAGATTAGACTAATTATTATGGATAAGGTTAGTGTGATTAGAGACTTTAGAATGACTAATTTAGCCCTAACCAATTAGCCCTTTCCTAATACTCATAGAATAGGTTAGTGGGGGCATTTTGGACCTTATCATAATAGGACAAATAGCCCCATATGGCCAGCCACTTTGGGAGAGGATAGGCTCAAGTTCATTTCATTTTTCGCATCCACACTCTCTCTCTTGTTCTTCCCCAAATTCCTAGAGAGCAATTCCTAGCAATTTCTCTACCAAATCCTTCCATTTTGCCACCAAATCTTCTTCTTTCCTTCTCCATTCTAGCCAAGGAGGAAGCTACCCAAGTTTGGGAGGATTCGGAGCTCGTTCGTGTCCTTTTGGAATCTCTACGTGTCGGTGTCGCTCCGGGAAGGCTTTTCTTCGATTCGATCTACCGGGAGGTATAAATCCCTTCTCCTTTTCATTTTCTTATGCATATAGGTCTATTTTAAACCCATAGGAATGACCCCCATGGTTGTATCTCCATTTATGTCCATTTCGTGTCCATTTGGAGGTCATAGGAGTGTCCTTTGTGTTGTGGTTGTGTCCATGTGGGAAAATCCCAAATTTGGACACACTATGTGTTGTTGTTAAGTATGAATAAATTATTACATGTTTAATCTTGTATTTTTGTATTGGAGATGTGTTCTATAGTGTCTCATATATTAGTGTAGAGAGTGAGTTCTTGATATATTATGTTATATACTTGTGTTCTTTTGTCTCAAACTACCTAAATCCGTCATGATTTTTATCCACGTTTTTAATTTCAGCCCTAATTTAGAAATATCATAACTTGTAGCTCAAATCTCGGTTTAATCTTCCATTTTTTTAAAAGAAGCGTATTAAAGTTAGCTTTCCAAAAACATGTATTAATAGACCTAATTCTTTCTGTAACTTTCTGGAGAATTATTTGAGTGTCAGCTGTACGAAAGACAAATGCGTTCTCGGTGTTTTTGCGATTCCGGGAGTTTCCGGAAACAAAAACGCGATCCGTTTAAAGTTTCGGAAAGCTAACACATAGATCTATAACATAATTTAATCCTAAATTTTAATTCATGCTGAGATGGAAGAGTATTCATTATTAGTAGGAGTTACTATTCGGCATATACATTTTGTGCACCCTTGTGTGCAATATAATGTTCTATTTGATTTTAACCGATATTAATGTATATACATTATGTAATTAAATAGAGAATACAAGAATGAGTAAATGGTTAAATAAATGATGTATGAGGTGTAAGTATCCTATCTAATGTAAGCATGTATAAGTATGGCTTGTAATGAATATGTAGGTTCCATAGTATGTACACTACTAAAATACCCCACTTTACCGACGGACATTTAGCGACGGACGGATTCCGTCGCTAATAGCGACCAATTTTCGACATCTTAGCGACGGATTAGCGACAGACAACACAACATAATTTTTTTCAATTTTAAATGTAAAAATTTGTCGGGTTTCCGTCGCTAAGTCGACGAACATTAGCGACGGATTATTTTTCGTCGCTTATCCGTCGCAAATGTTGGCGGCAAAATCTTTATAACATTGGCGGGAACTTTGGCGACTACCTAGCGACGGATATAGCCGTCGGAAAACACCTTTTAATTGGCGACGGTTTAGCGACTACTTTATTCCGTCGCTATTCCGTCGCTAGATTCTGTGCCCTAACTTAAATTGAACCGACGGGGGGGAATTTTTCATTCCCCCCAAAACTCTCTCTCTCTCTCGCGGCTCTCCCTCTCTCGCGCGCGGCTCTCTCTCTCTCTCTCGCGGCTCTCTCTCTCTCTACCAGGTCTCTCTCTCTCTCTCTCTCTCTAATTTTCTCTAATTTTGTGTTTTGGGGCCGGAGGGGGGGGTGGGGGGGGGGGTCGGCTTCGCGGGGGGTGGAGAGGGCGGGAGGGGGGTGGTGAATGGGGTCAGGGGGTCGGGGGGGTGTGGGGAATGGGGGCAGGGGGTGGGGGGGGTGGGGAATGAGGGTCGGGGGGTCGGGGGGGTGGGGAATGGGGGCAGGAGGGTCGGGGGGTGGGGGGTGGAGAGGGCAGGGGGGTCGGGGGGGGTGTTGAATGGGGGCAGGGGGGTCGGGGGGTGGGGGGTGGAGAGGGCAGGGGGGTCGGGGGGGGTGTTGAATGGGGGCAGGGGGGTCGGGGGGTGGGGGGTGGAGAGGGCAGGGGGGTCGGGGGGGGGGGTATTGAATTTCTTTCCTGTCACACCAACTGGAACCAAACCTGAGATATTCTCACTGTCATTGATTTCAAATTCCTGAACACATGTACACAACACAAAATCTGATATTTCATCCTAACCTACTACACTCTCCTGCCACCTTTGACACACTGTCCTAGGTATCTACACATACACACACACTGTCACACAAACACACAAAATCTGATATCAGTCCCTAGTTAGCCCCCTGCCCTTTCACAGTTCATTCCCCACTTTCCCTCTCCCTTTCATTTTCCTTTCCTTTCACCTTTCCCTTTTCTCTTTTGTTTTTATGAATGCTATGTAATGTAATGAATGATATGCAATGGGATAATGAAAGCATGGTTAAATATATACAATGCATGTGTAGGGCTATGCACAATTGGATGCATGAATGCAAGCATGTTGGACTTGAATGTATAACATATCCAAGTAGTTAATGCATCATGATACTTTATGTCCTAACCATTGATGAACATATGCAAGTTAAATAATAATGAAATGCATGGTTATATGAATATATGTAATGTAGGAATACACGTTGGTAATGTAGAATATTGACATGTATGTATAATGTATCTAATTGATTTTTAACCCATGTCTATACATATATATGTGTAGGCAAGCATGAGATTATGAAATATAGGCCATGTATATATATGCTAGTATATAGGAATGCATGTAGGTAGGCAATGATATAAAATATAATGTAGTGTACAATGCATGTGATAGTGTAAGTTAATGAGTGGTATATATATGCAAGTTATAAATGCAATGTTGGATAATATGAGAATGTAATGTCAACATGTATATATATGTAATATGTGTTCTCTATGGCTTGTGATGGTGTGTGTGATTGCTAGACTAGGCTTGGTTAGGCCTACTGAGACTTATTAGACCTACTGCTACTTTGTATTGCTTTCACAATGTCACGTACCCTGCACTAAACATCCGATACTTTGATCCGATACCGCCGATACTACCGATATCGTCGATACCAATACTACCGATATCGCCGATACTACCGATACCGCCGATACTACCGATACCGCCGATACTACCGATATCGCGCGCCGATACTACCGATACTACCGATATCGCCGATACTACCGATACCGTCGATACTACCGATTCCGATACCGATACTTTGAACCTTGATTTAAATACATGTTAGTATAGTGTCTTCACATATATGTTAAGAGTATATACATGATTAGCAAGGTAACTAGATACAAGTTATGATACAATGTAAATGCAAGTATACATGTTAGCTAGATAGCTTAGAATTATATTGCAATCTCCTATTCACACGAGTATTGATATCGCCGATACCAATACTCGTAGGAATAGTCCGATACCGATATACATTGTAGAGCTCTGTTTTGCTATTCTGGACATGTTGTGACCTGTGCTGTTCTAAATAGGAGCCAGACACACTCCTGAGACGGGGGGAGTATGTATAGTGATGTGGATTCTTACTAACTTATCATGTGAACCCATTTATGGGCCCTTCATTGAACCTTCTCATGTGCAACTTTCAGTCCATTCACAGTTCCCTATATTGTACTCTACATCACCTAGTTCACTTATATCTAACATCCTAACCCTAATCCAAATTTATGAGTATCGGTATCGGGCTATTCTTATGTTTAGTTTGTCTTACGATACAGATTTTCACATCCAAATTGAGGATGAGTCGTTATTTTGTTGATCGTACATGGATGTACAAACGGCAACACGAGAGTAGAATTGGTGTGAGTGACGATTTTCAGGCAGGCGTGGAAGTATTTCTTAATTATGCAATGAGCAAAGCTCAGTACATGGACGGTAACAAAATTAAGTGTCCATGTGTTAAATGTCACAATAGACGTTACGAAGAAGTGGTGACTGTGAGAGATCATTTGAGCCGTAAGGGTTTCGTACGTAATTACGGCCTGTGGTCATCGCAAGGTGAACTATATTCGGAAAGACAGGCTGCGGAAGCTGCTACTTATGCTTTTGATGATAATGCTGCAACGGATGTCATCGAAGACCACGGATGCTCTGTTGATTATGGAGATCTGCAGAACCTTGCACGAGATATGGTGTATGATGCGGCAGGGCCTAATTTTGATCCGGAGGATCCTAATCCCGAGGCGAAGGAGTTCTATGACATGTTTCAGGACGCAGATACTTCTCTATATCCTGGTTGTGAGACTCATTCTGCACTGTCAGTGACGATGCGGTTGTTGAACATAAAGTCTGATTTTAACTTGCCACAAGCTTGCTATAATCGGATCACAGAAGTAATCAAGGAGGTGTTACCGAAGGAATCAAAAGAGCTACCAAAAAACTTCTACAAGTCAAAGATGATGGTCCGACAACTGGGACTGGGGTACGAGAAGATAGATTGTTGTCGCAACGGATGCATGTTGTACTACAAAGAGAATTGCGTATCAGAAAGTTGCAGCTTCTGTAATGCGGATCGTTACAAGCCAGTACAGGGAAAAGGAAAGTCGACTAGAAAACGACGTCCTTACAAGTATATGCATTACTTGTCGATCACGAAGCGCTTGCAGAGGATGTATATGTCTCTAAATACAGCAGAACACATGACGTGGCACAGCGAAGAACGCATAAAGGACGAAGGAGAATTGTCACATCCTTCGGATGGAGAGGCATGGAAATATTTTGATTTGTGTCATCCAGATTTTGCTGCAGAGCCTAGAAATGTACGCCTGGCGCTATGTGCTGATGGCTTCGCCCCTTTCGGACAGTCGGGATCTCAGTACTCATGCTGGCCGGTCATTCTTACCCCTTACAATCTGCCACCATGGATGTGTATGAAGACTCCTTATATGTTTCTGACAGCTATCATACCCGGTCCTAAAAATCCGACGAATAACATCGATATATATTTACAGCCGTTGGTGGATGAGCTGAAACAGCTGTGGGAGATCGGCGTCACGACCTATGATATTTCCAGGAAACATAACTTTCAGATGAGAGCTTCACTCATGTGGACAATCAATGATTTTCCAGCATACGGTATGCTGTCGGGATGGAGTACGCACGGCAACATGTCTTGTCCGATATGCATGGAAAATAGTAAGGCGTTCCGCCTTAGGCATGGAGGAAAAACTTCTTTCTTTGACTGTCACCGTCAATTTCTGTCCGCGACCCATCCTTGGAGAAAGAATAAGGACGCGTTCAGATATGGAAAACAAGAATTTTCTCAACCTCCTGCCAGATTTTTGGGATACGATATTTGGGAAGCTGTAAAGGAATTGCCCACCGCAATGGAAGATCCATCGAACCATCGTGTCGAGGGGTTCGGACAAAGCCATAATTGGACCAAACGGAGTATCTTCTGGGACTTGCCTTATTGGAAAGATAATCTTATAAGGCATAATCTTGATGTCATGCATATCGAAAAGAACGTGTTCGATAATGTCTTCAATACCGTAATGGATATTAAAGGAAAGACGAAGGACAATCCAAAAGCAAGACAAGACATAGCCGAGATATGCAAGCGTCCTCATCTGAACTTGATACAAAGGGGTGCTGGTGGACAATTAAGTAAGCCTATAGCGCCATACACATTGAGCAAGGAAGATAGATTAATAATCTGCAAGTGGATATCTAATTTAAGATTTCCCGACGACTATGTTTCGAATTTGTCTAGATGCGTTGATCTCAATGAACGCAAGCTAACGGGAATGAAGAGTCACGACTGCCACGTGTTTATGGAAAGATTACTGCCCATTGCTTTGAGAGAGTTGTTGCCTTCTGCTGTATGGGTTCCGTTGGCCGAGCTGTCTAAATTCTTCAGGGATATCTGTTCAACTAAGCTGACGGTGCAACATATGGTACAACTTGAGGAGAAGATTGTCTTAACAATCTGCAAGTTAGAGAAAATATTTCCACCGGGCTTTTTTGACAGCATGGAGCATCTACCGATTCATCTAGCATACGAAGCCCGTGTCGGTGCATCTGTTCATTATCGATGGATGTACCCCTTTGAAAGGTAAATAAAAACCGATATAATTTAAGTGAAATTTAAGTGGATTTTACAATTCATTGTTAATTCTCAAGATAATTTGTCTCTTTAGGTACCTACACTATCTAAAGAAGAAAGTTGGCAACAAGGCTCATATAGAGGCTTCGATATGCGAATCATATCTTATCGAGGAGGTGTCAAATTTCTGCTCCATTTATTTCGATACTCATGTCGAGACAAATCAAAATAGACCTCAAAGGAATGAAGAAGACGTTGAGGATGGAGGTATATTCAATTTAAGGGGCAAGCCTATTGGGGCTAGTAAGAAACGGTGGTTGACCGACGATGAGTATGATACCGCTCACCGATATGTCTTGTTAAATTGTGACATACAAGAAGTGAGAGATTTGGAGAAGTAAGTGACTACGCCTCGTTATAATCTCTAATTTGGTGAATTAAGTGACTACACTTATTTTTATTCTCTCTAACAGTGTATTTAGAGGTGAAGTCAAAATGAGGACACCATATATTACAGATGAGGGACTTCAAAGAGAGGTTGATTGTACCTTTCCGTCCTGGTTTCGTAAATACGTAAGTAACTGAGATAATATGTTATGCGGCTACCATTAAAATATATGCAGCTAAAATATTTAAATTATCAATACATGTTTACAGGTTTTATTGCCTGAAACAACACTCATAAATGAGAGCATTCGTTATTTGGCATTGGGACCGAAGAAGCATGCAAAGACTTTGTCAGGCTATGTCGTTAATGGCTTCAAGTTTAAGTCAACTCAGCATGCTATAAATGCCGAATTTCTCAATGACGGCTTCGATACCAAGAATTCTGGTGTTTGCATAAGAGGCACCATCTATGACGACGAGCCGGACTTTGACTATTATGGAGTGCTTCGGGAGATTGTAGATTTACAATATAGTGGCCCATATGATATGCATATTGTGATGTTCAAATGTGAGTGGTTCGATACGAGACCAAATATCGGTTGGAGAATCGATAAACAATTTGGATTCGTCGATATAAATCATCGCAGGAGGTATAGAGGGTCCGACACGTTTGCGATAGCAAGTCAGGCTGTTCAAGTCTACTATACAAGCTACCCAAGGCGTCGTAGAGATCGATTTGACTGGTGGGCAGTATGCAAGATTAAATCTAGAAATACATTTAACGTTGGAGACCCAGCATACCAAGAGGACCAGATCGAGAAGCCCCAATACATGGGACAACAGTCGGATACCATGGACGTAGAAGATGTCGATATACCTCATGCTGAGAAAAATAGAGGGGAGGAAGAGGTTGATATACAAGACTTAGTTGTCAACCAGGGGAGAAAGAGGCGTCTTGTCCCAAGTATTGAGCCTGAAGAAGAAGAAGAAGAAGAAGAAGAAGAGGATGAGGATGAGGATGAGGATGATGATACAGATGAAGTCGACGATGAGGATGATGATATAGATGAAGTCGACGATGAGAATGAGGATGAGAACGATGACGATGACGATGAGGACGAGGACGATAACGATGATTAGATTAAATATCGGTATATATTAGAAGCACTTACAACTAACTTAGTGAATTCAGTTTAGACGGACACATTCTTATTTCAGTTTATGTTTTTGTCGTTCGATCATCTACTTATTGTATGATTTTCTTTTTACAGATGGCACTCTTAGTTCTCATTGTCTTGACGGCACTCGCCGCCCTGCTGCTGGTATATATATTTTAGTTCAGTTTTATATTCATTTATACTTCTATATTGTTAATTATATTTATGTGTTCTATTTACAGGTCATGGTCACTACCACTCGTGCTGCTGGTAGCCGTGGTGGTGCTGGTGGTGGCGGTACTGGCCGTGGTGGGCGTGGTGGTAGCGGTGGCCGTGGACGTGATGGTAGCGACCGTGGACGTGATGGTAGCGGTCGTGGTGGTAGCGGTCGTGGTCGCCTTCCACATACCCCGGATATAGAGTCCTCCGATCCCGACATGGAGAGCCCGGCCACAGACTCTTCCCGCCGTCGATCTATCTCTGCGACCCATCCTTCATCTTCATCGAGGCCTGAGACTCCATCCGCTAGCGGATCCGTTCCGCCCCCGGATGCACCAGCGGGTACACCATCAGTTACTGCAGGGTGGGCTCCGGAGTACCCCCGGATTCAGCTTCATCCTGCTACCGGTGAGTACATCCGCGGACCCGCCGATCCTCCGACGCCTCCAGAGAGGCCGATAGGCGAGAACCGACGAGAGCTATGGCCCGCGGGTGATACGTAAGTAAATTTAAGTTAATTTATTAAATTTGTTTTATTTATTCAAGTTAATAATCCAGTCTTTGCTTCTTTGTAGGTTTTTCCCGTATGATGCTGCCCGGATACTCGGGCAAATTATCCGGGAAAACTACCATGGTCCCTACCTCAATTTTTCTGAGGTGCCTCAGAACATGCAGTACGTCTGGCTCGAGGAGATGAAGGTATATATATATCTTTTGGTTAATTATTAATTATTCTTTAATCCACTAATTTTTTAATTACGTGATAATTTAATTTGTATGTCAGACGACGTTCTGGTGGCCCCCCCATCGCGATGAGTTAATTCGCAAGGCCTACAAAGCCGCCGCCGGAAAGAAGATACGGGATGCGGTGTACGACGTTCGTACGGCGCATTCGAGGAAGAAGTGGCTCCGGGAGGAGTACTACGAGCAGATGTTGGATAAGATGAATACTGCTCAGTACAGGGAGAAATCAGAGAAAGCGAAGGCGAGCAGACAGGCCGCTGGTCTGCATACGGGAGGTTCAAAGCCCCACGCAGCGACGCGTGCAGATTTGGTGAGATACCGCAAATTCATTTCACTATTAAATTCGGTACTATTAATATACGTAGTTAATTAAATTCGACGTATATTTCGTATGCAGGCAAAACGGGCGGTAAAGGAGGGGAGAGAGCCAGAGTCGGTCACCGCCTACGATGTATTCCTGCATACACACAAGAGGCGGGCAGACGGGAGCTTCGTCGACGCGAGGGCCCAGGCGACTGATGTAAGTAATTACGTTTATGAGATTTATATTAGAAATATAATTATTGTTAACTTAATTAGGTGAACGTAGGATTCAAATTATAACTTAGGGAAACATAGGATTTAGATTATAATTTAGGAAAACTTATAGTATAAACACATTCATTGGATAGGCTGCATATCGTGAGGCCCTTAGTCAGATTGAGCCCCCTGCCGAGGTTGTCGGCGAAACGACGCCCACCCAGACACCCTCTTCTATGGCCGCTCGCTACGACGACGTGTTCGTAGAGTCTGTCGGCGGCTTTAATAAAGGGCACGTCTACGGCATAGGTTCCCTGGCGGCGTCGTTGCAGGGCGCGACTCCGAGATATCCACTGCCCCCGCCTCCTCCCGCACCCCCGTCGGACGATATGAGGAAGCAGCTTGCGACTCTCACCTCCGATATGTCGGAAATACGGAGTCTAATGTCGGATGTGCTGGAGCGCCTTCCGCGTCCTTCTGCTCCCGGTCCAGATCCGTCTGCTCCCGGTACGTCTACTGCGGTTGCCGGTCCTTCCGACCCTGGACGTTATTCATTTGACCGTAATGCCGAGGTCCGCCTGGTACCGGATACTGCGCTCATTGGGCTCATGGACATGATGTCGGCAGAGCAGCTCCGCACGCTTCCAGAGCATGTGTTGTCCCAGGTGCCGGCGTACATGGTGGAAGAGTACATCCGCAGAGCCGAGGCGGCGCCGAGACGACCACGCGATCCATCTCCGAGAAAATGATATTTGTACTGTTTTTTGATATTATGAATTTGGATATTTGGATATTATGAATTTGGATATTTGGATATTTGTTATTGGATATTTGATATTGGATATCATGAATTTGGATATTTGTTGATCATGTAATGTTTGGATGGATATTTGGATATTTGTTGATCGTACATGGATGTTTGGATATTGGATATTATGAATGTGTAATATTTACGAAAAGGAAATAGAATGTTTCTGTAATTTTTTTTAATTGATGTTACATTTAGCGACGGACTAGCGACTAACTAGCGACGGATTATTTAAATATTTGCAGTTACCGACGGAAGAGCGACGGAATATCCGTCGCTAACTGGGTGATATAAAATATTTTGCAGTTACCGACGGAAGAGCGACGGAATATCCGTCGCTAACTGGGTGATATAAAATATTTTGCAGTTACCGACGGAGGAGCGACGGAATATCCGTCGCTAACTGGGTGATATAAAATATTTTGCAGTTACCGACGGAAGAGCGACTACCTAGCGACGGCGAATCCGTCGACATGGTTCTGGAAATATGGTAGGTTTCCAGAGACTTAGCGACGGATAGTTGGTCGCTAATCCGTCGCTAATCGGTCGAGGATGACGACGGACTAGCGACGGATGAGCGACCAATTATCCGTCGACATGGTTCTGGAAATATGGAAGCTTTCCAGAACCAGGCCGACGACCTACCCGTCGCTAATACGTCGCTATAACGTCGAGGTTAACGACGGAATGGCGACGGAATAGCGACTGATTTTGCGTATCAGGAACCTCTCTGATACGCTTTTACCGACCTATTGACGACGGATTAGCGACGGATATTTTAATATTATATGGCATGTAAACCGACGGGAACATGTCGCTAATCCGTCGCTAAGTAGGTGAAAGACAACCGTCGCTAACCAGTCGCTAGTCCGTCGGATAATTATTTGTCCGACGGCTTAGCGACGGACATTTTTTAGCGACGACGTTTTTCCCGACGGCCATTTTCATCAAATATCCGTCGCCACTACGTCGGTAAAAAATGTTACCGACGGATAAGCGACGGATCTGGCCGTCGCTAAAGTTGGTTTTTTTGGTGGTGGTAATGTATGGTGCATATAGTGGTGCAAGAGAATAATGAATGATGAATGAATGCAAGCATGAATGTAATGTAATAATAGATATAATGTATGCAATATACAAGTTAATGAGATGTAATGTTCTATGTTAACACAAATCCTATATTACCTCATGTACCCCCTTACACTATGTTGACACTATCACACTTGACACATTGTTCACTTACACTTTGACACTCTTTGATATGTATACACTATGTATGCCCATTTAACCCTCACTTGCCCATTTGCCATGTTCACATTCACACACATAGCCTCTTAAATAAGTATTTATGAATATAGTTAACTTAGCTATGTATGTATATTATATATATGTTAGCATATTATGTTGTAATATATAAGTTTATATAACCATTTGAAATGCCATGATTATAGACCTAATGTTGAATACCAATATATGCATGTGTATATATGTGTAGACATATATAGCTTAAAGTAATAGATTACCTAGTGTATATCCAATGTGAATTCTTGCCTATTTGAGTATTGAATAATTGCATGCTATATAGAGTTGGGTGTATGTTGGCTTGTATAGCCTTGTATTGATGTGTGCTTGCTAGGATAGTCTTGGTTAGGCCTAGTAAGACTTACTGGGTTAGGACATGACCTAGTTTGACTAGTACAGTTGACCAGAGTTGACCAAGGGTTGACTTTGGCCTAGTTTGACCTAGATTCATATAGAATGCATTGTAGTGCTTTATATTACCCTTCTGGACATGTTGTGACTTGTGCTGTTCTAATTAGGAGCCAGACACCTCTCCTCGGACATTATCTTTACCTTGGACATTCAGATATCAGGCGAGTATATTCTCTGATCGTTTCATACTTGTCACGAATTATATTCTTGCTCTAGATTACTTTTACTTGATGCTGTCACGTTATCATCACGGATCGGTACTATACGGATCTTTTCTTGGGATGTTACCCCCCTTAGCGGGCGCATCGGATACTTTATGACATGTGTTTCATGTACATCATGTATTCCTTGCTTCTGCGTTATTCATGTACACTCATGTTCTCTCATGTTCTTTCATGTACGTTCATGTACTCTCATGTTCTTTCATGTACGCTCATGTTTCCTCATGTGTTTCTTGTATAACCAAAACATCATGTCCGTAACGTAACTTGAATAGATCCTTGTGTATTGATTGTGGATAGGGGTGAGTATAAATGGTCATGTGATTTATCCATCATGTACACTCTGTTACTTTTCATGTTCATCATGTACAACCTAAGCCAATTATATGCCATCTCGTACTCTAAATCACTAGTCACTTACAGTTCTTACTTATCATGTATATATTTCCAGTTATCAAATCTCTCTTATTTTTATGTACATCTTCTTACAGCGTTTCATGTATCTTATTCTATTGCCTGCTTTATATTTCCTGACATGATATGAACTGCATGAGATGTATTGTGCTCGCTCCTGTCCTGACTGGACCAGTTGATAAATTTTACAGATGGCCTGGGATTGCCTGCTAGCCTAGAGGAGACACAGTAGAGGTTGTTTAGATAGTTATTTTATTTTGTCTGGAGTTGTGTTTACTTTGTGGATTACTGTGTTGAGTTTTGAGATGTATTTCTGGGTTTATGTATCTTAGACACTTAGACTTCTATCTCCTGTATCTCTTTTGGATTTCATATTTTATCTATCTTTATCATGCTCTACCTTAGATGTGATTGAGACTGTATCTGCTATGTCACCCCCATTCGGGGAGTATAAACTGCTTAGCCTTATACTGTTAGATGCATGAGACCTAGGACAGCGTTCTACCGCCGACACTGCGGCGTAGGTTGGGCGTTGTTATGTTCTCGTGCCCTTACTCTAGGGTGCGGGTCGTGACAGGATTTCATGTTTCCCCCAAATTTCTTATACACATAAATTGTGCATATATTTCCAGATTTTCGAATGAGATTCTAAATAGGATTTTAAATGCAAGTTCATTTGCTAAATATGTTACATACCTGAGAATTATGTGGGCTTATACTGGGTTATAATATTATGCATTGGTTGGTTTATGGGTCGTGTGTGTGTGAATGGGTTCATAGGTTTTGCAAGTTGAAGTTTTCTAATGATCTTTCATTTGATTAAGATACTATGCATAGGCTGCAAACTGAACTGACATGAGTTTAACCCTATAATAGAAGCATGGACACACACACACACACACATTTCTGTTAACTGTGACACACTTATCTACCTACATGCATACACACACCATTGAACACTTTCACACTTCACTCTATATATACATATATGGTATATATATATCTATATACAAGCATTATAGTTTACATATTATAGATTTCCTTGCCTTATGTCTATATGTATGCCATGGATATGTATATAGGCATATAGCCCCATATGATTTTCCTTTTATGCATATGCTTTATGACACCCTTTCCCCTCTATCCCTCTAACATACATATGGAATATATATGGATTGATACATGTGAATATATATATATAGCAATGTATATGATAATGTAGGTAATGTATGAATAGTTGATGATATATATGAGTTCTGCCTATAATATGAATGTGAGCCTTATATAAATTATATGTATATGTATGTAGGCATATAGCCATACATGTTTTGCCTATATATATATATATATATATATATATATATATATATATATATATATATATATATATATATATATATATATATATATATATACCTTGAGTATATATATGTATATATATGAAATGTGTGTTCGATAGTTTGTGAAGCCTTTTGATTGTGTGTGAGTGTTAACCTAGCCTTGGTTAGGCTTAGTGAGACTTGTTTAGACTAGGAGTGACCTAGTTGACCTAGTTCGACTAGTATAGTTAACCAGAGTTGACCAAAGGTTGACTTTAGTCTATATTGACCCAAACTTCATGTAGAATGCATTGTAATGTTTCATATTGCCACTCTGGACATGTTGTGACCTGTTTTGCTCTAAATAGGATTTATATACTCTGTCTGGACATCTACACTTACCAGATACTCAGGATATTAGGCGAGTTCATTCTCAGACCGTTTCATACTTGAAAGGATTTACATTTATGTTCTAGATTACTTTACTTGATGCTATCACGTTGTTAATACGGATTGGTGCTATATGGATCCCTTCATGAGATGTTATCCCCCCGGGGAGCATCGGGTTACAGTATGTCATGTGTGTTTTACTTTCATCATGTACTCCGGTGCTTTCACCATTCATGTGCACTCTTGTGATTCATGTACTCTCATGTTCACAGAGCCCCCATGTATACATTCATGTGCACCCATTTATTGGCCTTCATGTGATATCATGTGCAATAACATAACCTGTCTGGATCCTTGTGTATTAATTGGGGTACGGGGGAGTATAAATAGTCATGTGAACAATTCCAAAATAGTATACTCATATGCAAACTCTTAGATTACTCATGTGCAATTCAAGGTGTTCACATGTCTATCTTGTACTCTACATCACTAGCCACTGTTAGCTCTTTACTTATAGTAGATATTTCTTTACAGTCATCTATTTACTTCATATATTTTCCAGCGTTTCATGTATCTTACTCTGTAACGCCCCAGTCCCAAAAAATATGTAGGACCAAGTACGTAAACATGCCAGTTGTATACATACGAAGTACATGGGCCTTGTATGTATACATAAGCTGTAAAATACAGTAATCTAAGACAAACTAAATCTCATCCACAATGAAAGAATAATAATAATATAAAAATTGACTTAAATCTTTATGATACAATCATTGGGCGGAGACAAAGTCTACTACCAACTATCTCAAATAAAAGAATTGTACAAGAATTGATCCATAAAATGGCAAGACGAACCAAGCGCAATTGTCTTCGAAGGAATGGAGAGAATCACGGCCATGGCTAGGACACCTGCAGTTAATCATGAACACACACCTGGAGAAAAACTAGGTCCTCAGACAAACGTAGTAAGATACAGGAAGAACAAGCTAATATGAACTGTCAGAATAATAAAATAATATATAAAAGACTACCCTAGACACAAATATGCAAAGGAGATTCTAACCGCCTAATGTCCAATTTAGAGGACAACTTTCATGTGCATGGATGGAATTTTAGGCTATGTGTACGTAACTGGCATCCAGTCATCTGTATCCGTCCGCAACGTCCAAAACGTCAGAGGGCATCTGCAAATATATCGCCACAGTTCCATCCGGAGACTGTGGTTTACCTGTTTGGATTTCCATATGCACTAGCGACTGTCCTCCCCCAATACTTCCCACACTGTTCAAGTCATGTCCATGGCTCGTCTAGTTTTGTAACTGCTTGAGTCTCTAAAACCCTAATCATAGCAGTTACGAATATCTACCGTCACAGGACTTTAGATCCTTAATGTACTAGAAAAATAGCTTTATATATATTTTTATACTAAATTCACCAATAGGCACTATACTAAATATATGTAAAATAATACAAATTATATAAAAAGTCAATAATAGATATTTAAAAATTCAGAAATTCTACAAATATTTATTTTAAAAAATTAAGGGTTTACAAAAGTCTTATCTAGATAAGGATTAAGAAGAGTTTTAATTCCCCTTAGATTTTTCACTATTTAATTCAAATTGATTTAAAAGTAACTCAATCAAATATAATCCAATGTAGATAGAGACTATGATTTATTTAAATCCAAATAGATAATTCTATTATTAAATTTAAACCAATACATTCATATCTAAATCCAAATCCTATTTAAATATAGATAAATTACATATTTAAATTAAATTATTTAATTTAAATCAATAAATCAAATCATAATTTAATTTATCACAAATATATCCAAAATATCTTTTTATAAAATTTATATAATAATTAATTTTGAAAATTCCAATATATATTTTAAATATTAGTAGGAAATATCTTCAAAATACCCTTTAAATAATTTACGTAAAAATAATTTCGAAAATAAACATAAATATTTACATATTTAAAATACCTTCTTACTAAATAAATTATTATAAATAATAAAAATAAATTTTGAAAATATAAATGAAATAATTTTTATGCGCTTTACACGAGTAGAATATTCACATAATCTAGTTTTTCTAAATTACAACTTATTAAAATAAGATAGCCTTTTATAAATAACTAAAATAATAAGTTTTGGCAACCTCGATAGATACTTTTCATAACTTTTAATAAAAATAATTATTATTGTCACGACCCGATCCCAACTAGTTGGGTCGAACCGGATCATGCCCAGTCTGCACCGTTGTGGAGACGGCGGCAGTAAGCTGTTCAGTAGCAGGTAACATACAACAACACTATATTTGTCACAACTCAACATCGAGAAATTGAAACTTTATTAAACTTTGAAATTTAAATACAAATGGAAATTGTTCTGAAATGAAATAACAGAATTTGAAATAAAACAACAATGCAGAAAGAAAATCTATCTAACAGCCGGATCATCGACCTCAGTCCCATCGTCCTCTTGTGGGGACTCTGGCAGCACAACCGGGTACAGGACAGGCTCGTAGTAGCTGCTGATTAACAGCTCAGCATCCTTAATGTCTCCTAAAAATGTATCTCCAGTCAGGAGGGAGCAAAGTACAATTCATGCTAATTTAACAGTTAAATTAAATAATAGAATCATGCAGTTCTAAACAGTTTAAACATGAACAGTTTTCAGCAGTAAAATAGTGTGATTTGAACAGGCAATGAAATATGACCGGCTTAGGTTTGATACAGTAAGGAATAGGGGTTTTTGTTACAGTATGGTCATAATCATTACGCTATTCCCCCAGTCCCCAGTAGTTACAGTACTCTCAAAGAGAGTTTCGTGTTTGCATCGTGGTTTAAACTTGCAGTAAAGCGATTAAATAAATAACTGTAAACTAACATAAACTATACTTGCCTCAAGGGAAATGACTGGAGAAGTAGAAGACTTCGAGACGGGAAGTTAGAGTCGTCCTCGAATTCCTACATTCGAGAAATTGACTCAGATATCAGGTTTACCAACCTAGCTACGCTAGTTGAAATCTCTATTTGCGTCCTAATCCAATTTTAGTTCTTTAATTAACCAAACACAGAAATCACGTTTATTAGTGCGTTGTTTTAATACGAGGGAAAAAGATTGTTTTAACTTTTGATTTCGGAAAACATCGTAGATGCCAGATTATTTTATGAAAACTTGGTATTTTTATAAATATAAATATAAAGCTAATTTTTCTTATTTAGTGAGAAATGCGTGACTTTTATTTAATAATAAACTTGTCAATTTTAAGTGAGAAAATATTAATTAATTTTATACGAAAATACTTTTTAGCCAATTTAATCGTTAAATAGAAAAACTCGCAAAACCAGAAATGACAAGAAAATCTAGGCTATCCATCACAGTTACAGACCACAGCCAGCTGGGCTTATTCCCATTACAATTTATTTACATAAATTGAAATAAGGCAAACCGCCGTTAGTCCTAAACTGAAATATTAAATAAAAATATAAATAGAATTAAATAGTAAAAATAAAGATAAATATAGAGTCTCAGATATGGTCCAATCCTCAACTAGGCTAATGCCTCAACGTCCGGGCGAAGCCGGTTTCGTTTGCACTTAGCCGGGTCCATTGACCGATACGGTCGTCACCCAAAATAAAATATCAAATAAAATTCCGAAATCCATTTTAAATTCATTTTTAAAATAATCTAGAATTTACGGAAAAATTCGGCAGCATCTCCTCTGTTTTTGGTCAACCCAAAAACTGGGAAATAGCGCCGATAATTTCCAGCAAATCCCAAACCAGGGAAAACCCGAATTTGTATATATATAAAAATCCACAACCAATCCACAGAATAATCGGAACGACCCGAATAATTTCGGAAGTCCGATTCCAACCCAAAAATCACAGAACGGTACCGAAAAAATTCGGAAAGCCAAAACATACTAAAAACCAATTCCCGAAATATTCAGGAAATCCAAAATAATCCACAGAACCTTTCCGAAGGTTCCGGAAAAATACGACGTCGCTAAAACCGAATTTCCAAAGGGAATCGGGGACCATTTCTCATCATAGACTGAAATAAAACGAGACGGGACAGGGGTTATACCTCAGGTTGCTCGGCTAGAGCTCTCAGATAAAAATAGAAAGAAAATAGAGCTCCGAATCAGCGAATAATTCCCGAAACAGCGCTGGAACAGCAGCGTCGCTGCCAAAATCAGCAGATCGGGGAGTCGGAAAGAGCGCTGGCCAGAGAGACGCTGCGCCAGGGCGCACAGGGAGTCGGGAGACCGTGCGGGGCTGACGCGGTTGGCCGAGGGGAGCTCGGCGGGGCGCGCTGGAGTGGGTCGCGGCGTGGAGGGGAGCTCGGCGTCGGCCTCGGGGGAAAGGAGTGGGTTTGTGAGAAGTTGGGGAGTGAGAGAGAGAAAAGAATTTGCTTCTCTGAACGTGAGAAGAAGAGTGGGGGTGTGAGTGTTAAAAAGAAGTGGGTGATATTTGTTCTCTGTGAGCAGAGAAGAGTGGGGGAAAGGAGTTATTAAGGAGAGAGTGGGGTTGGTCGTGTGTGGAGGAGAGTAAGAGTAGAGAGGAAGAATAGGAATGGTAAGAATGAGTTGGGAGGGGGTGCTGGTCCTACGGGACCAGCTAAAACAAATTTTATTATATTTTTTTTAATAACCAAGCCAGATCAGATTGTAAGAATGGGATTGGGTTCGGGCTCAGGCCTGGGTCTGGGTTCGGACTCGGATCTAGGTCTGAACTCAAAAATCCTTGTACGTTATTTTAATTTTTGAAATCATTTACACTCAAAAAAATAAATAATAATAATAATAATACTAATAATAATACTAAAACACTAATAATAGTTATCACAAAAATATGGGTTTCACAATCTTCCCCCCTTAGAAAATTTCGTCCTCGAAATTTAAAAGCAAGGTTAGGGATTACCTCAAGTCTCAAACAGGTACGGGTACTGCTCCCGCATCTGGTCTTCTCGCTCCCAGGTCGACTCGCCTGGTGAGTTGTGCCGCTACATCACTCTGACTATTGGCATCACGGTGTTCCTGGTCCTCTTCTCGCCTCGGTCCAAAATTGCCACTGGCTTCTCCGGTACCGTGAGGCTGGGTCCAATCTCCAGCTCTGAATGGTCCAAGATATGGCTCGGGTCCGGGATGTAGCGTCTCAGCTGCGAGACGTGGAAGACATTGTGGACGCCTTCGAGACTTGGGGGTAAAGCTGTCACGCCCCAGAACCAGAATACTGGAGAGCGGGGGCAGACATAGCCAGCTACGTATATGAAATAGAATCCATCTCACTATACGGTCACGGCTGTCTAGATACATGAGGGTTTAACTACAAGCCAGCAGTCTCCTAAGGTCATGAACAAGCCTATTGTCTCAATCACAAGCAAGCAATAGTAATTACAAGATGTCAGAGCACCAAATATATAATAGCAAGGCGTCCCATACATTACATATTGGATGATCATGAAGCTAGTCATACAAAATGCCAGGACTAGCAAGAGTTCAGTCATATATGATCAACCCTAGGATCTGTCAATCATGTTACAGCCCGTAGGCAGACAGTAAATAAAGATGCAATCGAGCTAACACGTGCTCGCCGGCTAAACGCCTCAAAAGACTAATTTTTACAAATAAGTGGGAGGACAAAAAGAAACCCACTCGTTGCCAGGGTTCCGTCTAGTGGTCACCATCTGGCTGGAAGATCGGTGGATCCTCTGGAGCTGCTCCGATATCTGGCCACACAAAACCAGCTGGGTCAGACCCCAGAAAGAGTAAGTGCAACAAAGGAGGCTTCACTTAGAAACTAAAACCAGCATATAGTAAGGAACATTAAAGTTAAATTATCAGAAATAACAACAATAATTGAGTACGAGGAAACCATTCAAGTAGCCAGACTACAACCCTTAAATCAAACAAGGACCGGGGTTGCAATCCTTCACCTGAATGGAAATCCGTCTCAAATACTATGGATAAGGTAATAAGACAATAAACGAAGAGAAGACACAGAACTGCTCCGGGAGCCAGGTTACAACCCTTAAACCAAACAAGGACCGGGGTTGTAACCCTTCGCTTGAACAGAACTGGACTCCTGATCTTTATTGTTAAGGCCATTATAGATAATCATGTTGCTGAAGTAAGATAGAACATGACAAGCATGGCACGGGGTACAAATAAGACAATAACCGAAGGAAAGACACAGAACTGCTCCGGGAGCCAGGTTACAACCCTTAAACCAAACAAGGACCGGGGTTGTAATCCTTCGCCTGAACAGAACTGGTCCTCCGATCGTTATTGTTAAGGCAAGCATCAATAATCGTGTCTTGTCACGATCTTGCACAGGATCAGGATAAGACTAAGCTGGAATAACTTCATCCAATCAATCACGGCCAATCAAAAGTACGGCTTGATACTTTAACTAGCTAGGGTTATCACAGGCCTAGTTACTAGCAAGATGCAATGAGATTATTTCAACAGCCACAAGCCCTGCAGACCATCCAAGTTATCCAGGTCGAATGTCCATTTATGAAGGATGCACCACATGACTGTGTGCTGGAAGTGTGCCCTACTCGTCGGTAGGCTACAAGTCCACTTAATGCGCCCAGATAACGAGATTGCCTGTAGCTGGGAATCTCTTCATGTCTACTGAATTATTCTAGTTTATTACTCTTAGTTAATTACAGTAGGTATCCCTGACCGTGGTACTCAAGGATCCCATCCTAGACATGATGTAAGACAATACTGGTTTATTGTGCAAACGCAATCATCCACGGTGTCCAGGTTAGTCATTCTTGTCAGGTCATATCACGTCAGCCGTCGCAACAGCAATTCGAGATAATCATGTCAGGTATGCTTATCCTGCCATGTCGTCTTCAATTATTATTAACAAACCTATTAAATAAATTCATGATTATCAAGTTTATGACAAAAGGCGTAAGGATATAAAATGGGCGTAAAATATCTAATAAAATATCAATGTACAGGGCTATAGAAGAGCCAAGCTTAAGGAAAATAAAACCAAAGTGACATGCTGACATAAGACCAAGTCAGCCAAGGCCATACGCTCAGTGCAAAAGTCATACGCTCAAGTCAGGCTACGCTCAAGTCAAGCTACGCTCAGGTAAGCCTACACTCACAAAGGGCAGCGTATGAGGTCCATACGACCCCTTGTCTCACAAGTGAGCGTACGCAAGACATACGCTCCAAAAAGGCAGCGTATGAACTTCATACGACTCCTTGTCACACAAGCGAGCGTATGCGAGTCATACGCCTCCAAAAGGCAGCGTATGGACTCCATACGACTCATGGCTATCCAAGTGAGCGTATGCAAGTCATACGCTCCAAAAAGGCAGCGTATGGACTCTATACGACTCCTTGTCAAGCAGGCGAGCGTATGTGAGTCATACGCTTCCAAAAGGCAGCGTATGGGGTCTACTGTACTGCGCTAAAGAGCGCGCACAGCTCAGTGACACAAGCTAAAAAGCTCGCGCACTGCTTACTGTCTTCTTCAAACAGCAGGAGCTCCATGGTTGAACCCTAAGCTTCCAAAGTCCATAACTTGGTCAAAACAAGTCCAAATCCAACTTTCCAAAGGTCAAAATTGGGTAGAAGAAAATTCTCTACCACATGGAACCATCAAAACTTAAAAACAAGGGAATTTAATAGATCAAAACCATAAAAATCCGAAAATGACTAAATTCTAGATCTACAAAAACCCAAGCTTCAAAATAGAAAATGACAAGTTCTAATGTGGATTAGAAAGTTGCAAAGAAGAGGTTAGAACAATAAAAATGGTAGGTTTCTTCATGAAGCAAGATTGCACTTGCCTAGGCTAGGGTTTTCTTGGTTGGTGGTGGAGAGTAATGAAGAAGAAAGGAAATAATGAGGAGAGAGAATGGGAAGAGGTTAATAAATGGGGTTGGTTGTGGTAGGTAGGGGGTTCACCCTTGGTTCATGATGAACCAAGGCTAATCAATCCTAGCCGAACCAACCCAAGCCAACCCAAACCAAGAAGAACCATGGCCAATACGAGATAAAATACGTACACGTATTCTTAAATACGTAATACGAACAACAGGCATTACAAAAGCTACCCGATAAGCCACTTCTCCAATCCTGCTAAGTACTTCAAATGGACCAATGTACCTGGGGCTCAACTTTCCTGCTCTGCCGAAATGAATGGTTCCTCTGGTAGGCGAGATCTTCACAAACACACTGTCACCTTCTTCAAACTCCAAAGGCCGTCTGCTGCAATCGGCCCAATGCTTCTGTCTGTCCTGGGAAATCCTGAGCTTGTCTCTAATTATTCTCACCTTCTCTGCTGCTTCGGTCACCATCTCCGGTCCAAGCAACACTCGTTCTCCGACGTCGTCCCAGGCAAGTGGAGTGCGGCAACGACGTCCATAGAGTGCCTCGAACGGTGTCATCCCGATGCTAGCTTGGTATCTGTTGTTGTAAGAGAACTCTACCAAGTGCAAATGGTCTTTCCAAGACCCTCCAAATTCTAGGACGCAGGATCTCAACATATCTTCTAGCATCTGGATTGTTCTCTTCGATTGCCCGTCAGTCTGAGGGTGGTAGGCGGTGTTGAACTTCAGTTGGGTTCCCAAGCTGTCATGCAAACTCTTCCAAAAGTGAGAAGTAAATCTGGTATCTCTGTCAGATACGATACTTACCGGAACTCCATGAATCCGGTAGATGTGCCGCATGTACAGTGCTGCCAACTTCTCGGTGGATAAACCAACCTTGAAGGGGATAAAGTGAGCTGACTTCGTCAGTCGGTCCACAATAACCCAAATGGCATCCTTCCCTCCTTGGGATCGAGGCAGTCCCGATACAAAATCCATTGTTATGTGCTCCCATTTCTACTCCGGAATGTCAAGCGGCTGCAATAATCATGCTGGTCTCTGCCTGCTGGCTTTAACTTGCTGACAAATTAAACATCTAGCCACATACCTGGATACGTCCTTCTTCATTCCGTACTACCATACTATAGTCCGTATATTCCGGTACATCTTGTTGGCTCCAGGGTGTATGGAATACTGCGACTGGTGCGCTTCTTGCATCAGCTCGTTCCTCAGTTCGCCAGTTGGTACGCACAGCCTCGTACCATTCTTCAATGCTCCGTCGCTGGCGATTGAGAACCCTTCAAGTGTTCCTGCCAACACTTGGTCTCTGAGTTTGCAAAGCGTCTCGTCTTGGAATTGTGTCTCCTTGATCCTGTCCATAAGACTCGAACGCACTTGCAACTGCATCAATGATGATTCCTCTCCTGGTACGATGGCTTCTTTTCCAAGTTTCTTCATCTCCTCCTCGGGCAGTATAATTTCCAATCCAAGCTTCTCCATGTCCTCCAGCAAATGGCGCTCCTTAGTCAAGAATATCGCCATCGGGTATCGACTAAGTGCATCTGCAACAACATTAGCCTTACCCGGATGGTACTGCAGGTTGATATCAAAATCCTTCATTAGCTCCAGCCATCACCTTTGTCTCATGTTCAGCTCCTTCTGAGTGAAAATATATTTCAGACTTTTGTGGTCCATAAATATTTCCACTCTCTCTCCATACAGGTAGTACTTCCATAGCTTCAAAGCAAAAATCACCGCTGCAAGCTCCAAATTATGTGTGGGGTAGTTCTTCTCATGAGTCTGTAATTGTCTAGATGCATAGGCAATTACTTTTTCGTGCTGTTGAAGAACGCAGCCCAGTCCTTTTCCGGAAGCATCACTATAGATTGAGAAACCGTCGGAACCTGCGGGTAGCGCAAGTATCGGCGCCGTTGTAAGCCTCTTCTTCAGTTCCTCAAAAGCTGACTGGCACGCTTCAGACCATATAAACTCCTCGTTCTTCCTGGTAAGCTTCGTCATTGGCTCCACAATCTTGGAGAAATCCTTCACGAACTTCCGGTAGTAGCCAGCTAGTCCCAAAAAGCTCCTGATCTCTGCAACCGAGCTTGGTGCAGTCCACTTCTCAATAGCAGCTATCTTCTTTGGATCCACCAAAATTCATTTTTCCTGTGACAACATGTCCCAAAAATTCTACCTTGTCTAAAAAGAATTCACATTTGGATAGCTTACCATAGAGCTTCTCCTTCCTCAAGGTACTTAGTACTTTCCTCAAGTGCTCTTCATGCTCTTCCTCCGTCTTCGAGTAGATCAGTATGTCATCGATAAAGACAACAACAAACTGATCCAGATATTCATGGAAAACTTTGTTCATGAGGTTCATGAATATCGCAGGAGCATTTGTCAGTCCAAACGGCATGACCAAGAATTCAAATTGTCCATACTTGGTGTTGAACGCCGTCTTGGGAATATCCTCCTTCCTGACCTTGATTTGATGGTAGCCTGATCTGAGATCTATCTTTGAAAATACCTTGGCTCCACTCAGTTGATCAAACAGGTCGTCGATCTGGAGCAGGGGGTACTTGTTCTTGATGGTGATGTTGTTCAGCGCCCGGTAGTCAATGCACATCCGTACGGTTCTATCTTTCTTGGGCATGAACAAAACTGGTGTTCCCCAGGGTGAAGCTCCGTCTCTGATAAATCCTTGCGACTTCAGCTCATCGATCTGATCCTTCATCTCCTTAGCCTCCTTGGGGTTGACTCTGTAGCATCCCCGAGAAATAGGGAAAGAGCCGGGTACTAGATCGATGTTGAATTCCATATCTCGATCTGGCGGCAATCCTGGAAGACTATCTGGAAAGACATCCATAAATTTTGCAATGATAGGGTGAGGAGGCCCGGGTTCTTCGGTGATAGAGGAGTAGGAAATACTCTTCATATCTTCCGGAGCCCGAGAGATTACAAACTCCGGTTCTCCTACTCCGGTTCTCCTAGTGGGCTGAAGATTACACATCCTTGGTGACAATCTATCAGTGCATGCTGTTCACTTAACCAGTCCATCCCTAGGACTATATCATAGTTGGACAGGGGCATCACTAGTAAAGGTGTTGAGAACTGATGGCCAGAGATGGTTATGGGACAATTACAAGCTTCAGTGATGGGTATAGGTCCACCACCGGTCATAACTCTACTAATCACCTTACTAAGTCCCGAATCTATGTGGTGTGCAGACATAAACTTTGATGATATAAAACTATGTGATGCACCCGAATCAAATAATGCTAGAGCAAGATGTGAAAACACATAAATGGAACCTGTGATGACATCTGCGGTGGGTTCCTGCTCTGTCTCCTGCTCATCAGCTGCTAGGGCAAAAGCTCGCCCAGTCTTCTGCTGGTGCTATCCAAACTGTTGTTGCTGAGTAGGTAGGGGAGCTCTTTGCTGGTTGGTTCTGGGCCGGTGGGCTGACATAGGGCAGTCCTTCACTTGGTGGGTGGCAGACCCACAGACTAGGCAGTGTCCTAGCCTCTTCCTGCAGATGTTCGACTGATGCCCTGGTCTCTTGCAATAGTCACAGACAGGGATCTGCTTCTTGTGTGCTCTGTCATTGGTCCTCGCCTGATGATGATGCTGCTGGTGCGAGGGCCTGTTGTTGTTGTTGTTGGGCCTCTTCTGACTACCCTGGAAGTTGCTAGTTCCAGGATACTCCCTCTTGGATCGAGAAGGCTGGATCTTCTCCACATCTTGAGCTCGGATCAGGATCCTCTCATAAGTCTTTGCGCCACCTGCGATCACAGGGGTGCGAATCTCTTCTCGTAAGCCATACCTGAATCGTTCAGCACGATCCTTGGGGTCAGCTACCAGGTTCTGGGCAAAGCGGTTTAGTCGGCCGAACTCTGCCGTATATTCGCTGACCGTTATGTTCTCCTGCTTCAGGTTCTGGAATTGCCTTTCCATCTTCTGCATCTCAGATGTTGGGAAGAACTTCCTGCGGAACAGCTTCTTGAAGGTGTCCCAGTCGAGCTGCTTGTCCTGGAGTCGGGGTTCATTCCGATACCAGGTGCTCGCCACATCCTGTAGTTGGAGTTCTATAGCTTTAGTCTTGAGGTCCTCCGGGAGTCGAGCGACGCTCAAGAGACGCTCCATATGGTCTAGCCATTCATCGGCGTAAATGATACCCTCGGTTCCTTTGAAAGGTCGAGGGTCTTGCTTCTTAAAGCTTTCTATATCTCCAACCTTCATGCAATAATACGCCTCTAATTAAAAGAATGGCCTTAATGAAATATAACTTAACTCCTGAATTATGCTTACCTTGGCAGGTCGTGGCTCTGATGAAGTGGTTCTTCCTCTCTCGAGGGCAGCCATGGCCACGTTGTGGGCATTCTCCATGTCTTCTCTCATAATCGCGGTCTACTTGCGATGGGCTTCAGCTTGGGCAGCAGTCTGCTCTCTGTGGGCTTCTGCTTGAGTTTTTTGTGCTTCAAGCACTCCTCGTAGCATTCCCACTAGGTCAGTGGGATCCACGGGTACTGGTGGGGCAGCTGGTGCGGCTACTACCGCAGGGGTCTGTGGCTCAGCCTGGGATTGCGCAGGTTCCACCGTTTGTGCTGTAGTAGCGTAAACGGGCCGGGGAGCTGGTGCCACATGGGGATGGTCTGTCAGCTGCAAGGGAGGTGGGTCCCGGCGTGCTTGAGAAGTGGTGTGATCAGTTGATGATACCTCATCGTCAGCAGGGCCAGATCGGGTAGTCTTTTCTTTGGCCATGATCTGGAAGATTTAGGGTACATACATAAGCAAGGTATCCTACCAGTCTATAATCAAACAAAAATATTTATTTATATAATTCGGTCCTATGTCGTGACAAATCAATATTCTAGTGTTCTAATTGTTTCTAGGTATGTTTTCCTAAGTTGTTGTATGAAGGACTTGCATGGGCCACCACTGAAAACATGTCATGACCCGATCCCAACTAGTTGGGTCAAACCGGATCATGCCCAGCCTGCACCGTTGTTGAGACGGCGGCAGTAAGCTGTTCAGTAGCAGGTAACCATACAACAACACTATATTTGTCATAACTCAACATCGAGAAATTGAAACTTTATTAAAATTTGAAATTTAAATACAAATGGAAATTGTTCTGAAATGAAATAAGAGAATTTGAAATAAAACAACAATGCAGAAAGAAAATCTATCTAACAGTCGGATCATCGGCCTCAGTCCCATCGTCCTCCTGTGGAGACTTTGGCAGCACAACCGGGTACAGGACATGGTCGTAGTAGCTGCTGATTAACAGCTCAGCATCCTCAATGTCTCCTAAAAATGTATCTCCAGTCAGGAGGGAGCAAAGTACAATTCATGCTAATTTAACAGTTAAATTAAATAATAGAATCATGCAGTTCTAAACAGTTTAAACATGAACAGTTTTCAGCAGTAAAACAGTGTGATTTGAACAGGCAATGAAATATGACCGGCTTAGGTTTGTTACAGTAAGGAATAGGGGTTTTTGTTACAGTATGGTCATAATCATTACGCTATTCCCCCAGTCCCTAGTAGTTACAGTACTCTCAGAGAGAGTTTCGTGTTTACATCGTGGTTTAAACTTGCAGTAAAACGATTAAATAAATAACTGTAAACTAACATAAACTATACTTGCCTCAAGGAAAATGACTGGAGAGGTAGAAGACTTCGAGACGGGAAGTTAGAGTCGTCCTCGAATTCTTACATTCGAGAAATTGACTCAGATATCAGGTTTACCAACCTAGCTACGCTAGTTGAAATCTCTATTTGCGTCATAATCCTATTTTAGTTCTTTAATTAACCAAACACAGAAATCACGATTATTAGTGCGTTGTTTTAATACGAGGGAAAAAGATTGTTTCAACTTTTGATTTCGGAAAACATCGTAGATGCCAGATTATTTTATGAAAACTTGGTATTTTTATAAATATAAATATAAAGCTAATTTTTCTTATTTAGTGAGAAATGCGTGACTTTTATTTAATAATAAACTTGTCAATTTTAAGAGAGAAAATATTAATTAATTTTATACGAAAATACTTTTTAGCCAATTTAATCGTTAAATAGAAAAACTCGCAAAACAAGAAATGAAAAGAAAATCTAGGCTATCCATCACAGTTACAGACCACAGCCAGCTGGGCTTATGCCCATTACAATTTATTTACATAAATTGAAATAAGGCAAACTGCCGTTAGTCCTAAACTGAAATATTAAATAAAAATATAAACAGAATTAAATAGTAAAAATAAAGATAAATATAGAGTCTCAGATATGGTCCAATCCTCAACTGGGCTAATGCCTCAACGTCCGGGCGAAGCCGGTTTCGTTTGCACTTAGCCGGGTCCATTGACCGATACGGTCGTCACCGAAAATAAAATATCAAATAAAATTTCAAAATCCATTTTAAATTCATTTTTAAAATAATCTAGAATTTACGAAAAAATCCGGCAGCATCTCCTCTGTTTTTGGTCAACCCAAAAACTGGGAAATAGTGCCGATAATTTCCTGCAAATCCCAAACCAGGGAAAACCCAAATTTGTATATATATAAAAATCCACAACCAATCCACAGAATAATCGGAACGACCCGAATAATTTCGGAAGTCCGATTCCAACCCAAAAATCACAGAACGCTACCGAAAAAATCCGGAAAGCCAAAACATACTAAAAACCAATTCCCGAAATATTCAGAAAATCCAAAATAATCCACAGAACCTTTTCGAAGGTTCCGAAAAAATACGACGTCGCTAAACCGAATTCCCAAAAGGAATCGGGGACCATTTCTCATCATAGACTGAAATAAAACGAGACGGGACAGGGGTTATACCTCAAGTTGCTCGACTAGAGCTCTCAGATGACAAATAGAAAGAAAATAGAGCTCCGAATCAGCGAATAATTTCCGAAACAGCGCTGGAACAGCAGCGTCGTTGCCAAAATCAGCAGATCGGGAAGTCGGGAAGATCGCTGGCCAGAGAGACGCTGCGCCAGGGCGCACAGGGAGTCGGGAGACCGTGCGGAGCTGACGCGGTTGGCCGAGGGGAGCTCGGCAGGGCGCGCTGGAGTGGCTCGCGGCGTAGAGGGGAGCTCGGCGTCGGCCTCGGGGTAAAGGAGAGGGTTTGTGAGAAGTTGGGGAGTGAGAGAGAGAAAAGAATTTGCTTCTCTGAACGTGAGAAGAAGAGTGGGGGTGTGAGTGTTAAAAAGAAGTGGGTGATATTTGTTCTCTGTGAGCAGAGAAGAGTGGGGGAAAGGAGTTATTAAGGAGAGAGTGGGGTTGGTCGTGTGTGGAGGAGAGTAAGAGTAGAGAGGAAGAATAGGAATGGTAAGAATGAGTTGGGAGGGGGTGCTGGTCCTACGGGACCAGCTAAAACAAATTTTATTATATATATTTTTTTTAATAACCAAGCCAAATCAGATTGTAAGAATGGGATTGGGTTCGGGCTCAGGCCTGGGTCTGGGTTCGGACTCGGGTCTGGGTCTGAACTCAAAAATCCTTGTTATTTTAATTTTTGAAATCATTTAAACTCAAAAAAATAAATAATAATAATAAAAATACTAATAATAATACTAAAACACTAATAATAGTTATCACAAAAATATGGGTTTCACAATTATATATATAATTTTGAAACCGTTACCGATAATAAAATCAAAACTATTTTTCTAAAAATATGTACCTCGCACATATTCGCACTCGACGAGTAAATACGAAAAAATGCAAATTCTCGCGCGACGTACAATACGACTATGCGACGTATAAATACAAAAAAAAATCAGTACTAAAATATAGTAGAAATTTAGGGATTTTACATACTCTATAGAATATTTACATATCATGCCATATTATGAACTGCGTGAGATGTATTGTGCTCGCTCCCGTCCTGACTGGACCTGTTGAAACAATTACAGATGACATTGAGAAGTTCTGTCCTACATACTATGGAGCAGGCCTAGATGACACATTTGAGCTGGACTCCCAGGAGGAACCAGCACTTGCAGAGGACATTACCCCAGTAGTCTAAGCTAGTTAGCTAGACCAGTATCTTACTTATTGTCTTGTCTGGATACACTTTGTACTTATTAGGAATTTTGTTATTCTGGATATTGTGGAGTTGTTATCTTAGACACTTAGTTTCTCTCTCTTATTTGTATTTCATTGTGGATTCAGATCTTATCTATCTATCTTATCGTACTTTCTAGCTTAGTTGTGAATGAGTTGTACATTTCTATATTGTCCTCCATTCGGAGCATATATATTGTACAGGTACCTTATTATTGTTAGATGTGTGTGACCTAGGACAGTGTTCTACTATCGACACTGCGACGTAGGTTGGATGTACCCACTTCTCGTGTCCCTACACTAGGTGCGGTTCGTGACACATTTTTAGTGGTGGCCTATACAGGTCCAGATTTGTAGTGGTATTCGAACTAGGGTATCATTACTGCCTGCAGTAGGATATAGGATATACTTTTGAGGTACTCAATCACATTAGGAAAACTATGATCCAAAACTTGCCATCTAAATTCTTGTTGATTTAATATTTTCCTTTGAATAAATAAACTGTCCTCCTTTGATTTTTTTGCTTCATTCTCAGTAATTACTTCTTGTTTTTGATCTATTTTCAGGATGGTTATGGAGACGCAATCTCATCGCTCTGGCCCGGGGGATACTATCGAGAGGTCGACCACTTCTTGTCCTGTTCAGCAGGGCCTCGGGACCGCAGCTCATGTTATGCCGACTCAGGTTGGCATTTCTGCTGCATTTGGAGGTGCACCTCCGCCTGTATAGAGACCTTCCCCCGTCATTCACGATTTCTCTCGGCAGTAGCCACCTTCCGGATCAGTTGACGCAGGACAGTTGTTCGATTTCTTCTAGAGGATGATAGAGGCACAGCGACAGCAGTCCGCTCATTTCTAGCAAGGTATAGAGAATGCCCATCAGCTTACCCTGACAACCGTAGAGAGTGTTGTTAAGCAGCCGCAAGCAGCCCAGATGCAGCCATATCAGCCGGGGACACCAGAGATCCAGGAATTCCAGAAGATGCGTCTATGGGACTTCCGCGGCACCGAGGGGATTCTGTATACGGATGACTGGATAGAGCACATCGAGGAGATCTTTCGGCTGGCAGAGATTCCAGCACGACTGCAGATTAAGGTGGCAGGTAGCCAAATATAGGACCTGGCTCGCACATGGTACCAGACGGACCCGAGGGTCGGTACAGAGGGGCAGACTTGGGCAGCCTTCAAGAAGCTGTTCAAGGACAAGTTTTTCTCTGACACAGCTCTTGGCACCCTGGAGACGTAGTTCGAGAGCTTAGTTCAGGGCAGTCAGACTGTCGAGGAGTACGCTGGGGAGTTCTACCGTCTGGCAGATTTGTTAAGGAATTCAGTGAGACGACGAAGGCCCGGAGGTTCGGAAGGGGTTAGTCAAGGAGGTCAAGTCCTTGACCAAGAGTGACCAGAGTGCCACTTTTGAGGAGATTCTAGTGGGTGCCCTAGCAGCAGAGGATGATCTTAAGCTGAGGCTCAAGAGGGTGCGAGATACCCAGGGAGCCAGTGGTAGCGGAGGACCGACCAAGAGGCCGCACTTTCAGCAGCAGCATCAGCACCAGCACCAGCAAGGGCAGTTCCAGGGTCAGGGCCGTGCACCTTTCCAGCAGGTGCAGCAGCAGCCGAGGGTTCAGCCGCAGGCACTCAGGTAGCAGCCTGTTAGTTGTGGTTTCTCCAAGAAGCCAGGTCATGTGTGGAATAACTACAGGAAGAGGCTCGGGAAGTGCCTACTCTGTGGTTCGGTGGAGCACCTGTTGAGGGAGTGTCCCTGTCTTCGGAACGAACAGCTCAGGAAGCGGGGGCCAGAGCTCCAGCATTGCAGCAGAAGGGACCTTTGCAGACTCAACAACAGAGGTTCGCTCAGCATCAGCAGCAGGCTAGGTAAGGTCAGCAAGGGTGAGCTTTCGCCATGGCAGCTAAGGATGCAGAGTCTATCAGAGAGCTGACAGTAGGTTCTATTCTTCTCGACTCTATTCCAGCTTTTGCATTATTCGGTTCGGGGGCTTCCCACAGTTTTGTGTCAGTAGCATTTGCTATTGGACACCACCTTGTATCGTAATCGTTGCCTAGGACTTGCAAGATCATGACCGGGGGTGGCATTGTCCTCATCAGTGATATTTGCAAAGGTCGGAGAGTTGATTTAGGAGGCCTAGAGTTGGAGGTGAGTCTGCTCGTGATGTCATTACCGAACTACGATATCGTACTCGACATGGATTGGTTGAGCAGGCCCCATACCAGCATAGATTACCGCGGGGGTACTGTTATTTTTAGAGCATCGAGAGAGCTAGAGTTCGAGTTCACCCGACGGCAGGCGGAGCAGAGCAGCGGAGTCTTCTGCGGAGTATTATTTGAGGAGCAGGCAGTGCCACATCCATTGATAGCGGAGTTCATAGACGTCTTTCCGGAGGATTTTTCAGGACTACCACAGGATAGAGACGTAGAGTTCTCTATAGACTTAGTGCCCGGCACAGAGCCGATATCTCAGCACGTCTATAGGGTGAACAACAGTGAGCTGGTAGAGTTGAAGAAGCAGGTGGATAAGCTAAAGGACAAGGGCTTCATCCGATCGAGTTCTTCACCGTGGGGTGCACCGGTACTCTTTGTACCCAAGAAGGATGGGTCGGTCAGGATGTGTATCGACTACAAGGCACTCAACAACCTCACGATCAAGAACAAGTACCCGTTGCTGAGGATCGACGATCTCTTCGATCAGCTAAGTGGGGTGAGGGTATTTTCTAAGATTGATCTGAGGTCAGGTTACCATCAGGTAAAGGTGAAGAAGGAGATATACCTAAGACCGCATTCAGGACGCGGTTTGGTCAGTTTGAGTTCTTGGTTATGCCGTTTGGGCTGACCAACACCCCGACGGTATTCATGAACTTGATGATCAAGGTGTTCCACCAGTACTTGGACAAGTTTGTGGTGGTGTTCATCGATGATATCTTGGTGTACTCGAAGACTGAGAAGGAGAATGAGGAGCACTTGAGAGTGATTCTAGAGACTCTCAAGAGGGAGGAGCTTTATGGCAAGCTCTCGAAGTATGAGTTCTTTTTGGACAGAGTTGACTTCTTGGTTCATGTGGTGACTAGAGATGGGATCTCAGTTGACCCGAAGAAGATCATGGCAGTTGAGACTTGGTTAGCACCGAGTTTAGTAGCAGAGATCAGGAGCTTCTTGCGATTGGCAGGCTATTATAGGAGGATCGTACAGGATTTCTCCCGGATTGCAGAGACATTGACTTGGCTGACCCGGAAGGATACAGAGTTTGTCTGGTCAGAAGAGTGTCAGGTTGCTTTTGATGAGTTGAAGAAGCTACTGATGACAGCTCCGATTTTGACATTACCGTCAGGATCAGAAGGGTTCACTATCTACAGTGACACCTCAGGAAAGGGTTTGGGTTGTGTCTTACAGCAACATGGGAAGGTAATTGCATATGCTTCCAGGCAGTTACATCCCCATGAGAAAAACTACCCTACCCACGACTTGGAGTTGGCAGCAGTTAGATTTGCTTTGAAGTTGTAGAAACACTACTTATACGGAGAGCGGGTGGAGATCTTTACAGATCATAAGAGCTTGAAGTATGTGTTTACACAGAAGGAGCTCAACATGAGGTAGCGTAGGTGGTTGGAGTTGATGAAGAACTTTGACATTTCACTGCAATATCACCCAGGAAAGGCTAACGTGGTTACCGATGCCTTGAGTAGGTATCCGACAGCCATGTGTTTGACTATGGATTGTCACTTCCTAGCAGATTTAGAGAGCCTGGGGATTGAGGTGATTGTGCCAGGAGTTCAGATGCAGATGTGGAGCCTTCAGATTCATTCGGACTTGATGGAGAGGATCAATTCAACACAGTTCAAGGATGTTGCTCTGCGGTATATCCGAGAGCAGGTTCGAGCAGGGCTGGTGGATGATGAGTTTACTCTTACAGAGGATGGTGCATTGAGGCACGGTTCCAGGCTGTATGTGCCCAGTGGAGAGCTCAGGGTGCAGGTCATGCAGGAGGCCCAACGATCTCAGTACTCCATACATCCAGGTGCCAACAAGATGTATAGGGATCTGAGAGAGAATGTATGGTGGTATAGGATGAAGCGGAAGGTAGCTCGCTTCATAGCTAAATGTTTGGTCTGTCAGCAGGTCGAGGCAGAGAGGCAGAGGCCAGGAGGAGGTTTATTGCAGCCATTGCCCATTCTAGAGTGGAAGTGGGAGCACATCATGATGGATTTTGTTTTTAGATTGTCGCGTACACTAGGAGGGAAAGACGCAATTTGGGTCATCGTAGACAGGTTGACCAAATCAACCCAATTTTTGCCATTTAAAGTGGGTATGTCTACTGAGAGGCTAGCAGAGATGTATATGCGACAGATTTTTAGGATTCATGGAGTTTCGGTGAGCATTGTCTCGGATCGGGATAGTCATTTTACTTCTCATTTCTGGCAGACTCTGCAGACTAGTTTGGGCACTCAGCACAAGTTTAGTACTGTATACCACCCTCAGACGGACGGACAGTCAGAGAGGACTATTCAGACACTCGAGGACATGCTGCGAACTTATGTCTTAGATTTCTGAGGATCCTGGGAGGATCAGCTGCACTTAGTTGAGTTTGCATACAACAACAGTTTTTAGGCCAGCATTGAGATGGCACCGTTCGAGGCACTGTATGGGCACAGATGTCGTACACCCTTGTCTTAGGATAATGTTAGAAAGCGAGCTTTATTGGGACCTAAGATTGTCATGCCCCGCTCTCGTAGGAGCGATCGTCCTTGCTAAGGCATGATGCCACACGAGCCTAGATTGAGCTCGTGTAAGGCAGTTTCATAACGGCCGATTACATCGGCGGCGACGGGATCGTCGCACAGAAGTCCCATACAGAAATATTGAACATGCAGCAAAAATTTAGAATCAAAACATAAGTTATTCAAAAGAACTCTTTATTGATATTGAACAGTCAGATTACAATAGGCAAAAGTCATGATTACAAGTCTCTCGTGCTCACTTTTCTCTCATTATACAAGTCACTCTATTCTCTCTCATCTCTCGATTACAATGCTTGAGCCAGCGGAGGCTTCGGATAGGTGACGTCCATACATTATGTCCCTTATAAGTCTTGACTCCACGCAGCCGTACGCTTCAAATCGCCAAGGAACTCTATACCTCGACGCATCCAAGCGAGCTCTGCACCACGAGCTTCTACCGGCGCATGCACATAAAAACTATGTGGGTGTCAATACTCAACTATACTGGTGGAGTGAGCTTCTCGTCCACCCATACAAAAACCAACATGTTTGATTTACTTTTGAGCAACATAGTCCCTTCTTATCAATTGTCTTTCTAGTCTTGTCTTAGGATCAGTTTTATGACAGATGCTTGGCATGTCTATGTGTCTCTAGACCATCCCATGCTTACAATAACAACGTTAACTCATACTTTACCTCGAGACCCTTCTCATGCCAACAACGTTAACCTATCAAGTCGTGTTTGTCTTACGGACATAATGAGAGATGCAACTACACGATAGACGTCATTTTCGTGTGACCGTGTGTAGCACCCAGTTTTCCAAATGAGAGTAATTTCAAAATTTCGTGTTTATAATTATTTTAATAATGATATTTAATTTATGATATTATTTTTGGTGATTTTAAATCATTTTAAAATTATTTAAATCAATGACTTGTGGTTTTGACGTTTTGCTAGTGAAACCCTAGAGACTGTTTGACCTAGAGCCTAACCATGTGATTATGATATTTTAATGTCATTCTGGCCTAAGAATATTTTGCATTTGACCTCTTTGAATTATTTTGATATTATTTTGTTAATTATGATATTGTTTTGGGATTATTTGAGTCGGGTTCGAATTTTATCTCAATCCGACTTGTAACGGGGACCCGGGGTAACGTAGACTCTAGTTGGACCCATGCATTAGTTAGCCATGGCCCACATTTTAATTAGTCATGTTAGAAAGATTAGTCATAATCCTAATTATTAGGTTAACCATTTAGAGTTTTTATTTTGACCCTTTTACCCCCAAACCCTAACCAAAATTGTTTTAAACACTTGTAACTAAGGGAGGGGCAAACTTGTAATATTCAATGAAGGGGGATATAACCATTGTGGCCGGCCCTAATAGGACTCCCATCTCATTTTCTTTCTTTGAGAAGGCTTCTTCCCCAAGTGCTCTCAAGCTCTCCCAAGAAAGAAGCCTTTCTCCTTGGATTTTCTCTCCTTTAGGTAATATTTCCTTCTCTTTTATTTCTCCATTTTACATTTAAGAAAGTTTTAAGCATAGGAATGACCCCCATTGTTGTGTCCCTATTTTTGTGTCCTCTTGTGTCCATTATGTGTCCTTTAGGGATTTATATTGTATTATTGTTGTGTCTTGTGACCATGGAGAAAACCCCCAAACTTGGACACACTTTATATTTAAAATATTGATTAAATGAATTAATTCATATTAAATCTCAGATTTGAATATGTAGAGATGTGTTCTTGAGTACTTTATATTTCATTCATGTATCTCTTATAGATGTATTCATGTTACATATATATATATATATATATATATATATATATATATATATATATATATATATTGTAATGAGAGTGTATCTATATTTATATATGTAATAAATGGTTCATGATGATTATATAATCAAGTTTGTGAGTGTGGTTCCTCATATTATTATTGTCATTATTGTTGTGGATAATTAGGATATATATTGTGTATTCTTTTGGCTCAAACTATCTAAATTCGTCATGATTTTTATCCACGTTTTTAATTTCAGCCCTAACTTAGAAATGTCATAACTTCTAGCTCAAAGCTCGGTTAGTCTTCTATTTTTTTTAAAAGAAGCGTATTGAAGTTAGCTTTCCAAAAACATGTATTAATAGGCCTAATTCATTCTGTAACTTTCTGGAGAATTATTTGAGTGTCAGCTGTACGAAAGACAAATGCGTTCTCGGTGTTTTCGCGATTCCGGGAGTTTCCGGAAACGAAAATACGATCCGTTTGAAGTTTCGGAAAGTTAACACATAGATCTATAACATACTTTAATTCTAGAATTTAATTCATGCTGAGTTGGTACATTATTGATTATTAGTAGGAGTTACTATTCGGCATATGCATTTTGTGCACCCTTGTGTGTAATATAATATTCTATTTGATTTTAACCCATTTTAATGTATATACTTATGTAACTAAATAGAGAATGCAAGCATGAGTAAGTAGTTAAATAAATGATGTATGAGGTGTAAGTATCCTATCTAATGTAAGCATGTATAAGTATGGCTTGTAATGAATATGTAGGTTCCATAGTATGTAATGTATGGTACATATAGTAGCGCAAGAGAATAAATGAATGATGAATGAATGCAAGCATGAATGTAATTTAATAATAGATGTAATGTATGCAATATATAAGTTAATGAGATGTAATGTTCTATGTTAACACAAATCTTATATTACCTCATGTACCCCTTACACTATGTTGACACTATCACACTTGACACTTTGTTCACTTACACTTTGACACTCTTTGATATGTATACACTATGTATGCCCATTTAACCCTCACTTGCCCCTTTGCCATGTTCACATACACACACATAGCCTCTTAAATAAGTATTTATGAATATAGTTAACTTAGCTATGTATGTATATTATATATACGTTAGCATATTATATTGTAATATATAAGTTTATACGGCCATTTGAAATGCCAGGATTATAGACCTAATGTTGAATACCAATATATGCATGTGTATATATGTGTAGACATGTATAGCTTAAAGTAATAGATTACCTAGTGTATATCTAATGTGAATTCTTGCCTATTTGAGTTTTGAATAATTGCATGCTATATAGAGTTGGGTGTATGTTGGCTTGTATAGCCTTGTATTGATGTGTGCTTGCTAGGCTAGTCTTGGTTAGGCCTAGTAAGACTTGCTGGGTTAGGACATGACCTAGTTTGACCTAGTTTGACTAGTGTAGTTGACCAGAGTTGACCAAGGGTTGACTTTGGCCTAGTTTGACCAAGATTCATGTAGAATGCATTGTAGTGCTTTATATTACCCTTCTGGACATGTTGTGACTTGTGCTGTTCTGATTAGGAGCCAGACACCTCTCTTCGGACAGTATATTTACTTTGGACATTCAGACACCAGGCGAGTAAATTCTCTGATCATTTCATATCTTGTTTAGGATTATATTTCCTGCTTTAGATTACTTTACATGATGCTGACATATTGGAAACATGGATTAGTACTATATGGATCTTGTTGTGTGATGTTATCCCCTTAGCGGATACATTGGGTATTCGTATTCGTGTACTTTATTGTGAGCATCGTGTACTCTTTGTATTCGTGACATTCGTGTACAAATCGTATGAAATCGTGTATATTCAGGTATTCACATGATCTCGTGTGCGACTATACTTCGTGTGCAATAACATATCATATCTAGATCCTTGTGTATTGATTGGGGCGGGTGAGTAGAAGTGGTTATGTAATCAATCCAGTAGATTACTCGTGTACAACCTCTGTAGATTACTCGTGTACAACATCGTGCCGTTTACATAACCATTTTGTGCTCTGAATCACTAGTCACTGATAGTTCTCTATATAGTGTAGCTATTTACTTACAGTCTCTCTCTTTTTCATCATGTTATTTCTTCAGATCCTGTATCTTACTCTCTAGCATGTTTATATTTTCTAACCTATTATGATATTGTTGAGATGTACTGTACTCGCTCCTGTCCTGACTGGACCCGTTGATAAATTTTACAGATAGCTTGGAGATTGCCTGCTAGCCTAGAGGAGACACATTAGAGGTTGTTTAGTTAGCTATTTTCAATTGTCTGGAGTTGTATTTACTTTATGGATTACTGTATCTGAGTTTGGAGATTTGAGATATATTTTTGGATTTGTGTATCTTGGACACTTAGATTTCTCTTTGTTGTACCTCTTTTGGATTTCATGTTTTATCTATCCTTATCATGCTCTACCTTAGATGTGATTGAGTCTGTATCTGCTATGTCACCCCCATTCGGGGAGTATAAACTGTTTAGCCTTATACTGTTAGATGCATGAGACCTAGGACAGCTTTCTACCGCCGATACTGCGGCGTAGGCTGGACATACCCACTTCTTGTGCCCTAACTCTAGGGTGCGGGTTGTGACACATTTTTAGTGGTAGCCCATGCAAGTCGAGATTCGTATTAGTGCGATTTCGTAGTAGCGCAATGACTTAGTTGTACTACTACGAGCCTGCTATAGGATATATAATTAAGATGTTAGGATGAGAGGATACTCAATCACTGTTAGGATTCCTTGAGAGATTCCTGGGATGACCCTTGAGAATCTTATTTTGAATTTCGATTTAAACTCCTTTTCCTTGTTTTGATTCACCTTTTTCCTTGATTTGAATTTGATTTTGTAGATTCATTATAGAACTTTGAATCCTGGTATTAGTTGATAATTTTGATAAAATTTTGTAGTCGTTGATTTAATTTTGTATTTAGATTAATATTTTCAAATCCAAGGTACTCAATCACACTTAGGATTCTTTGAGAGATTTCTGGGACGACCCCTGAGAAACTCATTTTGAACTTCAATTGGAATTCTTTTTCCTCTTGTTTGGATTCACCCTCATTCCTTGCTATTGAATTTAATCTTGATGGGTTCCTTTCGTTTGAACCGATGAGAAGGAACATATCTTCATTATTCTTTCTCGCCATTATTCCCTTGCATTCTTATTTACCTCTTATCTTAAACTCTGTCTCATTACATTAATTACCCATATCTTGTCGTCCCTACCAGATGTACTTCGAAACCCTTGAATCTTCGTATCTTTTGTATGGGGAAGGCTAAGGAAGTGACGTAAATTATGTAGCTCAGAGAAGACGTAACTGGTTATTTTATGATGATCTAAAGGAAATCAAATGTGGAGTGTTCCATATGAAAACTTGAGATAGAAATATGGTAAAGGTCTCGAATAGAATAAAGAGATGTATACTGCCAATCTGGAAACAATTACATTTAGAGAAATTTTGGGGTTATGAGATAGTTTATAGGTGTATTCAAAACTAATGAGGATATCAGAGGTCAACCTAGTTTTGAGAACTTAAAAAATCTTGGTTATTGATTCTGGGAAAAACTTTTACTCTGAGGCTATGTAGAAGGTTAGTAATGGAAAAGAGAAGTTAATTGTGTTTAATAAGGATATTAAACAAGATGTTGCGAGGAAATGACTAGGGATAGAGAGAACACAAAGTTATGGAAGTTTAGAGATTGTTGTGAAATATTTTTAGGAGAATAATATTCAAGGGTGTATGTCGAAGAAAATACGGAAGTTGATTTTATGATGGAAGATAAGTTTTGTAAGGCCTAGAGATTTAAATTAAATAATACGAGGAGAACAATTTGAACAAGTTCAAGGAATTCGTAAACGGGATTTAGAGGTTTTGGGTCAAATTTAAGACAAGGTGAAAGAACATGGAAATTTAAATAAATGGTTAATATTGATTCCTAAATGTGAGGGCTGTGCTTCAAGAGTGATGTTTGGAAATTGGGAATTGCCTACGGTAGTCATGGTAAGGATCTAAGTAAAGGTTAAATTTTCATATGGAGACTGGTGAGGTAAAGATATGATTGACAAGTTATGACCAGATGAACTTAAGAGTATCAGAAGCAGATGACTAACTCGATCTTCATTATTTTTGTGCATTAATTACCACATCTTGAACTCCTACTTTCTAATTGAGATCCATGACGTTCCTTATCGTGACTTTGATATTCGGAATGTAATACTAGCTGTTACCCTCCAATAAATCTTATATGCAAGACCTAGACGAGCTTACCTTCGTGTAGGTATATCATGTCCCACTAAAACCCGTCTTCTTGTACTATATTTTCTTGATATAATTTTCTGGTCAACTGGCTAAACTATAACCTCTACCATTATACTAAATTTCTTCTTATTTCAATTAGAAATCCAGTCTTGACTCAATTCTTTCGACCCGAAATGTGATGGTGTTCTGCTTGTTTCCTTAGATGCTTAACCTTGTACCTTATCTGATTACTTGACCCGTTTGGTTAAGAACCTTGGACTATGTAATTCCTTTCATCATTACCACCCTTATATCTTGTGCTGCTAAATTAGCCTTAGTTTTGCAAGCTTATCTATTTTTGAGCTTGGTCATGACATATTTTATTGGGTGGCCACCCACTAACATATTGTCTAATCAGAACCGGTACATGATGGTCTGATCAACCTATTGCACTTTGGTTCGCTTTTTCATGTATCAATCTACGAGAATGGAGACATAGTTAAACTTGACCCTAGAGTCTCATTCGCGACAGTCTTGACAATTCTCCTTGAAATCTTTTCATCGCCTATGAACCTCGCATTCGTACTCAGTCGAATTAAATTTAATCATGACCTGAACCTCCATCATTGGATGCTCGTGCTCATACTTTGATTTCATTGATTTCCCTTCTTGCCCAAATCTCGTTTTATCCCGAATTGATCAACTTAGATCGTGTCAAGACAAAAATCTATTTGTGATTTGTTGTGCCTAAATTTTCAATTTTTGCCATTTTATGGAATAGTAACCTTTTAATAATTTCTTAGTTGCTTGTTAATGACCAATTTTTATATATGATGGTAGACAGCCCTACAACCTTGATGATTGTTGTTCCCTTACCTTTCCAATTAGGACACCCTAGATTGTTTGTGTGTTGATACCATGGTACTGTTTTGACCTAGAATGATTAGTGTACCTAGGTAAGACTTCCAATTGCTATGGTATACGCTGACCTTGTATACTATTCCTTCAAATTGCATAATTTAGATAAAAACATTTAGACCTTGATTGTTGGGAAATAGGGACGTCACCCCATTAGTATCAGTTGTAGATATATATAGGTTAGTCCTTGATGTGGGGATGTGTGTCTATAAACATGTAGCTTATGAGATTTATGACAGATTATAGTATCAGCCTTGATAGGATGTACTAGTCTTTTGGTGAGTATAAATGTGTTATGAGAGATAGGGGCCTATATGTCTTAGTAATGCATCGTCCTACGGTAATAGAATTTATTAATAGATGGTTAATAGGAAGATAATAGTTTGAGTATACCTATAGCCTATGATCAGTTCCTTTCCATCCTTAATTAAGACCACTTTAAAATAGGTCCAGTCCCTTGGATATAGGTTCCAGTCCATATTTTATTGAAGTTCCATTACCGCCGTATAGCAGAGCAGTGTTGGAGGTATTCCTAGATTGACACTATTTAGATGTCCGTTTATTATTCCAGTGTTAGGAAGTATTACATTAGATATTGGGTAGGTTAGAGGCTCTAGAAGGAGTACTATCGATCTTAAATTTCGAGGACGAAATTTTTCTAAGGTGGGTAGAGTTGTAGCACCCAGTTTTCCAAATGAGGGTAATTTCGAAATTTCATGTTTATAATTATTTTAATAATGATATTTAATTCATGATATGATTTTTGGTGATTTTAAATCATTTTAAAATTATTTAAATCAATGACTTGTGGTTTTGACGTTTTGCTAGTGAAACCCTAGAGACTATTTAACCTAGAGCCTAACCATGTGATTATGATATTTTAATGTCATTCTGGCCTAAGAATATTTTGCATTTGACCTCTTTAAATTATTTTGATATTATTTTATTAATTATGATATTGTTTTGGGATTATTTGAGTCGGGTTCGAATTTTATCTCAATCCGACTTGTAACGGGGACCCGGGGTAACTTAGACTCTAGTTGGACCCATGCATTAGTTAGCCATGGCCCATATTTTAATTAGTCATGTTAGAAAGATTAGTCATAATCCAAATTATTAGGTTAACCATTTAGAGTTTTTATTTTGACCCTTTTACCCCCAAACCCTAACCAAAATTGTTTTAAACACTTGTAACTAAGAGAGGGACAAACTTGTAATATTCAATGAAGGGGGGATATAACCATTATGGCCGGCCCTAATAGGACTCCCATCTCATTTCCTTTCTTTGAGAAGTCTTCTTCCCCAAGTGCTCTCAAGCTCTCCCAAGGAAGAAGCCTTTCTCCTTGGATTTTCTCTCCTTTAGGTAATATTTGCTTCTCTTTTATTTCTCCATTTTGCATTTAGGAAAGTTTTAACCATAGGAATGACCCCCATTGTTGTGTCCCTATTTTTGTGTCCTCTTGTGTCCATTATGTGTCCTTTAGGGATTTCCATTATATTATTGTTGTGTCTTGTGTCCATGGAGAAAACCCCCAAACTTGGACACACTTTATATTTAAAATATTGATTAAATGAATTAATTCATATTAAATCTCAAATTTGAATATGTAGAGATGTGTTCTTGAGTACTTTACATTTCATTCATGTATCTCTTATAGATGTGTTCATGTTATATATATATATATATATATATATATATATATATATATATATATATATATATATATATATTGTAATGAGAGTGTATCTATATTTATATATGTAATAAATGGTTCATGATGATTATATAATCAAGTTTGTGAGTGTGGTTCCTTATATTATTATTGTCATTATTGTTGTAGATAATTAGGATATATATTGTGTATTCTTTTGGCTCAAACTATCTAAATTTGTCATGATTTTTATCCACGTTTTTAATTTCAGCCCTAACTTAGAAATGTCATAACTTCTAGCTCAAAGCTCGGTTTAGTCTTTCGTTTTTTTTGAAAGAAGCGTATTGAAGTTAGCTTTCCAAAAATATGTATTAGTAGGCCTATTTCATTCTGTAACTTTATGGAGAATTATTTGAGTGTCAGCTGTACGAAAGACAAACGCGTTCTCGGTGTTTTCGCGATTTTGGGAGTTTTCGGAAACGAAAATGCGATCCGTTTGAAGTTTTGGAAAGCTAACACATAGATCTATAACATACTTTAATCCTAGAATTTAATTCATGCTGAGTTGGTACATTATTGATTATTAGTAGGATTTACTATTCGACATATGCATTTTGTGCACCCTTGTGTGTAATATAATGTTCTATTTGATTTTAACCCATGTTAATGTATATACATTATGTAACTAAATAGAGAATGCAAGCACGAGTAAATGGTTAAATAAATGATGTATGAGGTGTAGGTATCCTATCTAATGTAAGCATGTATAAGTATGGCTTGTAATGAATATGTAGGTTCCATAGTATGTAATGTATGGTGCATATAGTAGTGCAAGAGAATAAATGAATGATGAATGAATGCAAGCATGAATGTAATGTAATAATAGATATAATGTATGCAATATATAAGTTAATGAGATGTAATATTCTATGTTAACACAAATCCTATATTACCTCATGTATCCCTTATACTATGTTGACACTATCACACTCGACACTTTGTTCACTTACACTTTGACACTCTTTGATATGTATACACTATGTATGCCCATTTAACCCTCACTTGCCCCTTTGCCATGTTCACATACACATACATAGCCTCTTAAATAAGTATTTATGAATATAGTTAACTTAGCTATGTATGTATATTATATATATGTTAGCATATTATATTGTAATATATAAGTTTATACAGCCATTTGAAATGCCATGATTATAGACCTAATGTTGAATACCAATATATACATGTGTATATATGTGTAGACATGTATAGCTTAAAGTAATAGATTATCTAGTGTATATCTAATGTGAATTCTTGTCTATTTGAGTATTGAATAATTGCATGCTATATAGAGTTGGGTGTATGTTGGCTTGTATAGCCTTGTATTGATGTGTGCTTGCTAGGATAGTCTTGGTTAGGCCTAGTAAGACTTGCTGGGTTAGGACATGACCTAGTTTGACTAGTGCAGTTGACTAGAGTTGACCAAGGGTTGACTTTGGCCTAGTTTGACCTAGATTCATGTAGAATGCATTGTAGTACTTTATATTACCCTTCTGGACATGTTGTGACTTGTGCTGTTCTGATTAGGAGCTAGACACCTCTCCTCGGACTGTATATTTACTTTGGACATTCAGACACCAGGCGATTACATTCTCTGATTATTTCATATCATGTTTAGGATTATATTTCCTGCTTTAGATTACTTTACATGATGCTGACACATTGCAAACACGGATTAGTACTATATGGATCTTGTTGTGCGATGTTATCCCCTTAGCGGATACATCGGGTATTCGTGTTCGTGTACTTTATCGTGAGCATCGTGTACTCTTTGTATTCGTGACATTCATGTACAAATTGTGTGAAATCGTGTATATTCATGTATTCACATGATCTTGTGTGCGACTATACTTCGTGTGCAATAACATATCATATCTAGATCCTTGTGTATTGATTGGGGCGGGGGAGTAGAAGTGGTTATGTAATCAATCCAGTAGATTACTCGTGTACAACCTCTGTAGATTACTCGTGTACAATATCGTGCCGTTTACATAACCATCTTGTGCTCTGAATCACTAGTCACTGATAGTTCTCTATATAGTGTAGCTATTTACTTATAGTCTCTCTCTTTTTTATCATGTTATTTCTTCAGATCCTGTATCTTACTCTCTAGCATGTTCATATTTTCTAACCTATTATGATATTGTTGAGATGTACTGTACTCGCTCCTGTCCTGACTGGACCCGTTGATAAATTTTACAGATAGCTTGGAGATTGCCTGCTAGCCTAGAGGAGACACATTAGAGGTTGTTTAGTTAGCTATTTTCAATTGTCTGGAGTTGTATTTACTTTATGGATTACTGTATCTGAGTTTGGAGATTTGAGATATATTTTTGGATTTGTGTATCTTGGACACTTAGATTTCTCTTTGTTGTACCTCTTTTGGATTTCATGTTTTATCTATCCTTATCATGCTCTACCTTAGATGTGATTAAGTCTGTATCTGCTATGTCACCCCCATTCGGGGAGTATAAACTGTTTAACCTTATATTGTTAGATGCATGAGACCTAGGACAGCGTTCTACCGCCGACACTGCGGTGTAGGCTGGACGTACCCACTTCTCATGCCCAAACTCTAGGGTGCGGGTCGTGACACCGTGCTACCTCCTTGAGGCAGTGCCTCGCCACTTACTGACTTACCCATACTTTTGTTATGACAGTGCAGTCGTGCCTCATAATTGAGGTTACACCTAGCAACTCAACGTAACTTCACCCAACTTGCCCTACGGCCCTTCTCGACTTAACTCACAACGTCTAAACCAACTTGTGGAACTCGTATTGAGAACTCAAGTACGATTCCAAATCGTATGTCGAAGCATGTGTCTTACGCATAGCCAAATCTTAGGCCACATAATACTTTGGGTGCAACCAAGCACACATGTCGTAACTCAAGACATACCGTGCTTACACTTCCTTTGTTACGACAGAAACTGTGCATGCAGATTCGTCGCTTAGCACGCCAATTATCTATATGAAAGGTCACTGGCACGACAAGCCATCGTGGACATAGCCTAGCAAACGGGACCCTTGTACCGCAGGTTGTGATCCCCGATGCAAGTCCCCGAACAACCATTGCCTATTACCCAGCTCGGCTATACCGTGTTTCTTCCTAGGCCAAGTCGGTCCCGTGGCCTTGGGTTACCGCTCGAAGAAAAAAATTCGATTGTCGACAAGTTGTCCATGACCACGCACCTACGAGACATCTAGACTCACGTAAATGCATGGCCTAATGTTACGGTACGACTGGAACTGTACTTAGCATCTCATGCTCTAAACCACACTTTACATAATGTGCATCGGAACCGTGAGACTCCCAACCGAGGGACCGCCTCATACTTTAAAAACGTGCATAGGAACCATGAGACTCCCAACCGAGGGACCGCCTTATACTTTGAAAACGTGCATAGGAACCATGAGACTCCCAACCGAGGGACCGCCTCAGCGACAAACAGTCGCATGAACTTACTTCTTGAAATCGAGGGAACGACTACAGCATAGCCTTCCAACTTAACTAGAACAAAACGTGTTCCTTAACTGCCATAGACCGTAGCTAACTTAACATCGTACCAACCGTGGCTCGTACCCTAGACACACCTTGTTCTCTAGGCGACGCTGACGCTCAAGTCATATAAGTTATACGACGAGCCTTGATATCGAGGGACTACGCGACTTGACAACCGCAGATAGAGTGGGACAGTGCTAGAAACGGCTTTAATAGCCCAGAATAACTCTTGTCTAACTTATTCGGGCAATGACTCGACGAGCAAAGGCTATGTCGAGCTTCGCATCGAAGGAACGTACTATGCACGGGATCGACTTGAACAACCAAACTTTTGGGTGCTTAGACTTAAGCCACAAGCCGTGCAATACGACTTAACCCACGGGACATGCGAAGGCTATGCCAAGCCTTGGACAACGGGACCGTGCCTGCTTTATCAAGCATTCATGCGGGCAACGCCTATGACTTAGGCTAATTCGAGCGATGGGGCAAAACGACGGGACCGTTCATGCTTTATCAAGCATTCACGTGGGCGACGCCTATGACTTAGGCTACGTTTATAACTTCTCGGCGACTTAGACCAACTCTCCTTCTCCTAAGCCACGGGAACGAAGGATTCGAGTGTCACTTTGAAAGCACGCTGAACACACCTCTATGACGGCCGTAGGACCTTTTCCAAGTTCTAGCATATATCGACCCGTCGGGATTATTCTCTTAGCTATGTGCTTTCGTAGCTTTTATATTAGCCTACTTGTGCAAGTTAAAAACATACGGGTTATTAAGTGAAGGCTACGATGAGACGAGTCACCGAAACTACCCCACCTGAGCGAGGAGTCGCCTCGACCGAGCGAGCCTTCGAGCAGCCGTTGTAAGGCTAAGTCCGAACACCGTCGGCGTCTTGATTCCTCCGATTGACTTTACGAGACAGGGCACTACAACATACACCATTCAGAACACGAGACTTTCCTGAAGGCAAACCATCCTACTATTTCTATGGCCAAGACATAATCGTGCCTAGAAACGGAACTAAAACAGTCGTACGAGGTACGCCATAATTTATCGTGCACACTCCGCCTACGCGTTACTTCGATTTTGAGCCACGCTCGTACTACTTTCAATCTTTTTCTTTAACGCGATCTCAAATCCTCGACGCTTTCCATTCTTCAGGTCTCGCTTGAACTCAACGTATCACTTGGCCGGATCGTGCACGCAATCCAGGCGTCCCCAAAATACATGCATTCAGCCAAGCCGCATGATAGAGAATTCGTCGTTCTCACTCGAGTCGTACCGTGCACATACTCAGGCGTCCCTGAAATATATGCATGTTAGCCGAATCTCGAGAGGGGTATTCCTATATTCGTGATTCATACTATCCATCCATGCCAATCCTCAAGATCAATCTTTCGATTGCTAACTCTTGAAACAAGGGCGTCTCGCCTAACCGCTAGGCCATTTCTCAAGGCTAAAGTCAATATCAGGATTGGAGTCATAGTTCCCCAACAATAATGCCAATACTGACCCCAATCCTAGGGTCAAACCAAAGTCAATAATACGAGATTTTCTATCCAAGCTCGCGTCACTCAAATTTCTAAACATCGAGCACGATCACCTATTTCGCATCAAGGCACTCGTTGCACATATTCGATTCTATTTCAATTCACCAACTCTAACCAATTCATGTATTCGACCACGAGGTTATCTAGCTCGACAATATGTTGCACCCCAATCTCACGCGAGTCTGATTATCCACGGTGGTTCATGAATCACAACACAATGCTTCCGTGAAATAATTATTCTCATCGGGGCATAACTCTTGTTTGAGTCTAGACTAATTTATTCTCGATACGCGGATTGGACCTATTCAATCCTCAAGTTTGATTCATCAAGCATACGAAGTTATCCTCGAGTCCACCTTCACGTCAAACCACAAGTCGATGCATACAAGTTGCCACGCCATACAAGTTCGATCACCCCTGCTGTATGAATCACCATACCAGCGCTCACGTAGAGTGATCGTCCTAATCGGCGTGACGCATGTGCGAGACTGGAGTTGCGCTCGCATAAGACAAGAACGTCAACATTGTGGTTATCCTCGAAGTAATCCAAATATTTTATTTTCATCCAAGCCATGATCTCAATTCGATAGTCCATTCGCCATTCGTTCAACTAGAAAATCCTTGAGCCAAGTCTATCTTTCCTTCGACACACTTTAACATCTCGAGTATAGCATCCATCGGAACAATGACATTTTACACGATCATCGTTCCTCGAATCAGAGTACCCCCGAGTTATCTCACATCGATCTTTGATATGCCTCAATACCATCGATGATGTACGTAACCTGACGATCTTCCTTTGTAACGAACTCCGAGTCGTGCACTGATGCTGTTGTCCGAGTTGGATATTCCACAATTATATTCGATTCAAATTCGAAATCACAAGTGCGATCCTCTAGGCTTCCTTGATCAAGACATTCACTTCTATTCATCGTTCTGAATCATTTTCTAACTCGCGTTGTCCATTCACAAGTTGTCCAAACGAGATGCTCGTTCGGGACATTCGAAGTCACGACCAACTTAGCGTGACGCATTCTAAGGCTTTGTGTGATCGCATCGCCTCGTCGATATACTCGTTGTTATCCTTAATCCTCGATTTTTTGCTCGAATGATCTTCAAGAAAAACCCATACACCACTCAGGATTCGAGCCATCGGATCTAGTCCAAATCATGTTCGTGTTACTCGCTAACACATCGTTCAAATTTGTTTGACGAATCTTTAGCGTAATCGCTCGTGTCGCATCGATGCACTAAGTCGTCCGCATTATTTCTCAAAATCTAAACCAATCTTCCGTGTACGCCTAAGCGTTAGTTCGATAGCGTTCCCATTGATAGACACTCTAAGTGTAGTTTCGTTCCCGACCGAGCGATTTTTAATATTGCTCGTGACTCGTTGCACCAAAAGGTCGAGGTACGTGACACGCAGCACAACTTAGCCAAAAGGTCGTGTGCATAGCCATCCCGTGCGGACTATACCCGAGTTTGCATGCTCACTTGCTAAGGTCGACGTAGGACTATTCGGGCACACGCGCGACTTTGCTAACTTTAGCTTGTATTTTCTATCAAGTCAAGTTTGACACCGTTTGGCACAAAGGCCTACCGATGTATTCAATTGAACACTTGCATGAGCTTTTGAAAATATTTAGACTTATTGTATAGACATGCCGTGGGACATTTGAGAGAGCGCACACTTCTTTTTCGACGACGAGCTTTCAAAACTGAGAGATTCAACTTGAAGTCCAAGGACGTAAAGCCGTGCTCTGATACCATTATGTCACGTCCCACTCCCGTAGGAGCGATCGTCCTTGCTAAGGCGTGATGTCGCACGAGCCTAGATTGCGCTCGTGTAAGGCAGTTTCATAACAGCCAATTACATCGGCGACGACAGGGTCGTCGCACAGAAGTCCCAAGCAGAAATATTGAACATACAGCAGAAATTTAGAATCAAAACACAAGTTATTCAAAAGAACTCTTTATTGATATTGAACAGTCAGATTACAATAGGCAAAAGTCATGATTACAAGTCTCTCGTGCTCACTTTTCTCTCATTATACAAGTCACTCTATTCTCTCTCATCTCTCGATTACAATGCTTGAGCCAGCGGAAGCTTCGGATAGGCGACGTCCATACATTATATCCCGTATAAGTCTTGACTCCACGCAGCCGTACGCTTCGAATCGCCAAGGAACTCTATGCCTCGACGCATCCAAGCGAGATCTGCACCACGAGCTTCTACCTGCGCCTGCACATGAAAACTATGTGGGTGTTAGTACTCAACTATACTAGTGGAGTGAGCTTCTCGTCCACCCATACAAAAACCAACACGTTTGATTTACTTTTGAGCAACATAGTCCCTTCTTATCAATTGTCTTTCTAGTCTTGTCTTAGGATCAGTTTTATGACAGATGCCTTAGCATGTATTTGTGTCTCTAGACCATCCCGTGCTTGCAACAACAACGTTAACTCATACTTTGCCTCGAGACCCTTCTCGTGCCAACAATATTAACCTATCAAGTCGTATTTGTCTTACGGCCATAATCAGAGACGCAACTGTACGATAGACCCCATTTCGTGTGACCGTGCTACCTCCTTGAGGCAGTGCCTCGCCACTTACTGACTTACCCATACTTTTGTTATGACAGCGCAGCCGTGCCTCATAATTGAGATCGTGTCCAGCAACTCAACATAACTTCACCCAACTTGCCCTACGGTCCTTCTCGACTTAACTCGCAACTTCTAACCCATCTTGTGGAACTCATGTTGAGAACTCAAGTACGATGCCATATCGTATGCCGAAGCATGTGTCTTACGTATAGCCAAATCTTAGGCCTCATAATACTTTAGGTGCAACCGAGCACACATTTCATAACTCAAGACATACCGTGCTTACACTTCCTTTGTTATGACTGTCACCGTGCATGCGGATTCGCTGCTTAGCACGCCAATTATCTATATGAAAGGTCACTGTCACGACAAGCCATCGTGGACATAGCCTGGCAAACGGGACCCTTGCACCGCAGGTTGCGATCCCCGATGCAAGTCCCCGAACTACTATTGCTTATTACCCATCTCGGCTATACCGTGTTTCTTCCTAGACCGATTCGGTCCCGTGACCCCGGGTTACCGCTCGAAGAAACAAACACCCTTATCGACAAGTTGTCCATGACCACGCACCTACGAGACATCTAGACTCACGTAAATGCATGGCCTAATATTACAGTACGATTGGAAGTGTACTTAGCATCTTGTGCTCTAAACCACACTTTGTATAACGTGCATCGGAACCGTAAGACTCCCAATCGAGGGACCGCCTCATACTTTAAAAACTTGCATAGTAACATGAGACTCCCAACCGAGGGACCACCTCATACTTTGAAAATGTGCATAGGAACCGTGAGACTCCCAACCGAGGGACCGCTCCAGCGACAAACGGTCGTGTGAACTTACTTTTTGAAATCGAGGGAACGATTACAGCATAGAATTCTAACTTAACTTGAACAAAATATGTTCCTTAAGTGCCATAGACCGTAGCTAACTTTACATCATACAAACTGTGGCTCATGCCTTAGACACACCTTGTTCTCTAGGCGACGCTGACGCTCAAGTCATAAAAGTTATACGACGAGCCTTGATCTCGAGGGACTATGCGACTTGACAACCGCAGATAGAGTGGGCCAGTGTTAGAAACGGCTTTGATAGCCCAGCATAACTCTTGTCTAACTTATTCGGGCAATGACTCGACGAGCAAAGGCTACGCCGAGTTTCGTATCGAGGGAACGTGCTATGCATGGGGTCGACTTGAACAACCAAACTCTTGGGTGCCTAGACTTAAGCCACAAGTTGTGCAATATAACTTAACCTACGGGACATGCGAAGGTCATGCCAAGCCTTGGACAACGGGACCGTGCCTGCTTTATCAAGCATTCACGTAGGCGACGCCTATGACTTAGGCTAATTCGAGCATTGGGACAAAACGACGGGACCGTACATGCTTTATCAAGCATTCACGCGGGCGACGCCTATGACTTAGGATACGTTCATAACTTCTTGGCGACTTAGACCAACTCTCCTTCTCCCAAGCCATGGGAACGAAGGATTCGAGTGTCACTTTGAAAGCACGCTGAACACACCTCTATGACGGCCGTGGGACCTTTTCCAAGTTCTAGCATATATCGATCCGTCGGGATTATTTCCTTAGCTATGTGAATTTGTAGCCTTTATATTAGCCTACTTGTGTAAGTTGAAAATATGCGAATTATTAAGTGAAGGCTAAGATAAGGCAAGTTCACCGAAATTACCCCACCTGAGCGAGGAGTCGCCTCGACCGAGCGAGCCTTCGAGCAGCCATTGTAGGCTAAGTCCGAACGTCGTCGGCGTCTCGATTCCTCCGATTGACTTTGCGGGATAGGGCACTACAGAGATGGTTGTAGATGCAGCCGAGAAGGTGAAGCTCATTAGAGACCGGATTCGCGTGGCACACGACATACATCGGCACTAGGTCGATAGCCACCGCAGACCTTTGGAGTTTGAGGTACAGATTAGAGGTAGGATTAGAATTATGAGTTGTTTTGTTTATGATTTTGTTTGATCATGTTTGATTGTTAGTAATTTGAGACCTTGTTTGTGATTAGGTTGGAGAGCTGGTTTTCTTGAGGATATCTCTGACGCATGGTACGATACGATTTGGTGGAGGTAGGAAGCTTAGCCCGTGCTTCATCGGACCTTTCGTGATCAGCGGAAGAGTAGGTAATATGGCTTACAGGCTAGACTTGCAACCTGTACTAGTGGGTGTCCACAACGTATTTTATGTGTCGCAGCTGAGACGGTATATGGCAGATCCTAGCCATGTACTCGATCACTTAGAAATTGAGGTGGGACCCACTCTTAGCTATCCAGAGCAGCCTGTGGAGATTCTGGATCGACGAGAGAATGTTCTGAGAAACTAGGTGATACCCTTGGTTTGCGTCGTATGGAGACATCATTCTCCAGGAGAGTCTACCTGGGAGCGGAAGGATGAGATGCGCGAGCGGTACCCATATATATTTGGACCTTGAGGTATGATTGTCTATCCTTCTCACCAGTTTAGTTTCGCCTTTCCATTTTGAGGACAAAATTCTTTTAAGGAGGGTTGATTTGTCACTACCACATTTTAGCTTGAGGGTATTTTGTTTATTTTAAAATTATGAATTTAATTTGATTTGTTGAGTGATGGTTGTTATTTTTGACCTTTGCTGATTGAGACTCTGGAGACTAGCCTAGCCTAGATGTTGACTTTAACTTTGGTGACTTAGTTAGCATGGTGTGGACCCTAGTCTAACTTAAGTCGACCCAAGTTGACTTATTTTGGACCAAGTTTCATAGAGAGATTAAGTGTTTTAGGTGCATGGGTTTTTGACTAAGAGATTGATCCATTTAGCCTTGCACTTGGCCCAAAGCCCATTAGTCATCAACCCGGCCGGCCTAGGGATCCCCTCCCCCTCTATTTAATGTCTCTTATTCCTTTGTTGCCTCTTTTTACACCACATCCATTTTTGGCAAGAGCAAGGTTTGTCTATTCTTCAACTCTTCCTATTTTATTCATTTCTCTTCCTTTTTAACCCTAGTCTTTTGCAATAGGATCTAATCCATGCCTATTTACTGTTGGTAGTGTGTAATCTCAGCTTTGGTGAGAATTGAGGCTTGGGAGTTACAAGTGGATCCTTCATTTTTGGGGCATTTTCTTGAATTGACACTCAATAGGTAAACTATTCAAATCACCTCCATTTCTCGATTTCTTTGTATGGATGCATAGATCTAGGTATCCCCTAGCTGTAGGTAAAATTTGGTAGGATTTGGTTTTGTTTTTGTGTTCGTATCGGACACGTATCAGTAGGTGTCTGCATGTGTTTGTTGAAATGCCACAAAGGAATTTTAATTGTTATTTTTGAATTGTGTTTGATCTAATTTGTTGATTTAAATATGTACATTGATTCTCTACTGGAGTGAGGTGATTTTTGAGTCGTATCCGTATCCAAACAGGACAAGAACGTGCTCGCAGCACGCACGAGCAGTGCCCTGCTGCTCGAGGAACTTTTCTCCTTACTCAGGCCACGTGGGAAGCTGCCACTTGGCAGGAAAGTGGGGGCCATGACTGACATGTCAGCCCCCAAGCCTCGTGTCCAGTGGATTCGTGTTGGACACATTCTCATGCACGCATGCGTTTTGTACTAACACTGTGCAGCCAATTTCCATCGATTGATATGTGAGTCGTGTCACGCACAGACACGTTTTGGACTCGATTCAGGGTGTCGACCCTCTAGTCCTACCCCTGGCGAACACGTGGACACGAGCACGAGGTGTCGTCAATCGTATGCACGAACCCGAGTCCTCGCCGCACGACGTTGTGCTGTGAAATTTGTATATGTGTATGTTTAAATTGTTCTGGACACTTCGTGTCCACTTGTGTGGACACGAAACCCCCTCTGACACACGAACACATGTGCTTGATTAATTACCAACCAATTAATTAGAATTTGTACTGTGATTTGAAATGGATTTCATGTTTTCCCTAAATTTTTTATACGCATAAACTGTGCATATATTTCTAGATTTTTGAATGAGATTCTAAATAGGATTTTAAATGCAAGTTCATATGCAAAATTATGTTACATACCTGAGAATTATGTGGGCTTATACTGGGTTATAGTATTACGCATTGGTTGGTTTATGGGTTGTGTGTGTGAATGGGTTCATAGGTTTTGCAAGTTGAGGTTTTCTAATGATCTTTTATTTGATTAAGGTACTATGCATAGGCTACAAACTGAACTGACATAAGTTTAACCCTATAATAGAAGCATGGACACACGCACACACATTTCTGTTAACTGTGACACACTTATCTACCTACATGCATACGCACACCATTGAACACTTTCATACTTCACTCTCTATATACATATATATGGTATATATATATCTATATACAAGCATGATAGTTTACATATTATAGATTTCCTTGCTAAATGTCTATATGTATGCCATGCATATGTATATAGGCATATAGCCCCATATGATTTTCCTTTTATGCATATGCTTTATGACACCCTTTCCCCTTTATCCCTCTAACATACATATGGAATATATATGGATTGATACATGTGAATATATATATAGCAATGTATATGATATTATAGGTAATGTATGAATAGTTGATGATATATATGAGTTATGCCTATAATATGAATGTGTGCCTTGTATACATTATATGTATATGTATGTAGGCATATAGCCATACATGTTTTGCATATATATATATATATATATATATATATATATATATATATATATATATATATATATATATATATATATATATATATATATATATATATATATATATATATATATATATATATATGAAATGTGTGTTTAATAGCTTGTGTAGTCTTGTGATTGTGTGTGAGTGCTAGAATAGCCTTGGTTAGGCTTACTGAGACTTGTTTAGACTAGAAGTAACCTAGTTGACCTAGTTTATTAACTAGAGTTGACCAAAGGTTGACTTTAGTCTAGATTGACCCAAACTTCATGTAGAATGCATTGTAATGTTTCATATTATCATTCAGGACATGTTGTGACCTATGTTGCTCTAAATAGGATTCATCTACTCTGTCTGGACATCTACACTTACCAGATACTCAGGATATTAGGCGAGTACATTCTCTTACCGTTTCATACTTGATAGGATTTACATTTATGCTCTAGATTACTTTACTTGATGCTGTCATGTTGTTAACACGGATTGGTACTATATGGATCCCTTCATGAGATGTTATCTCCCTCGGGAGCATTGGGTTACAGTATGTCATGTGCATTTCACTTTCATCATGTACTCCGGTGCTTTCACCATTCATGTGCACTCTTGTGATTAATGTACTCTCATGTTCACAGAGCCCCCATATATACATTCATGAGCACCCATTTATGGGCCTTCATGTGATATTATGTGCAATAACATAATCTGTCTGGATCCTTGTGTATTGATTGGGGTATGGGGGAGTATAAATGGTCATGTGAACAATTCCAAAGTAGTATACTCATGTGCAAACTCTTAGATTACTCATGTGCAAATTCAAGCCATTCGCATGTCTATATTGTACTCTACATCACTAGCCATTGTTAGCTCTTTACTTATAGTATATTTTTTTACAATCATCTCTTTACTTCATATATTTCCCAACGTTTCATGTATCTTACTCTACAGCATATTTATATATCCTATCATATTATGAACTGCGTGAGATGTATTGTGCTCGCTCCCGTCCTGACTGGACTTGTTAAAAATATTATAGATGACATTGAGGAGTTCTGTCCTACATACTATGGAGCAGGCCTAGATGACACATGTGAGTTGGACTCCCAGGAGGACCCAGCACTTGCAGAGGATATTACCCCAGTAGTCTAAACTAGTTTGCTAGACCAGTATCGTACTTATTGTCTTGTCTTGTCCTAGATACACTTTGTACTTATTGGGGATTTTTTTTTATTCTGGATATTGTGGAGTTGTTATCTTAGACACATAGTTTCTCTCTCTTATTTGTATTTCATTGTGGATTCAGATTTTTTTATTCTGGATATTGTGGAGTTGTTATCTTAGACACATAGTTTCTCTCTTTTATTTGTATTTCATTGTGGATTCAGATCTTATCTATCTATCTTATCGTACTTTCTACCTTAGCTGTGATTGAGTTGCACATTTCCATATTGTCATCCATTCGGAGCGTATATATTGTACAGGTGCCTTATTATTGTTAGATGTATGTGACCTAGGACAGCGTTCTACCGTTGACACTGCGGCGTAGGCTGGACGTACCCACTTCTCGTGCCCCTATACTGGGTGCGGCTTGTGACAAGTCGTGGGTACGTCCAGCCTACAACGTAGTGTCGGTGGTAGAACGCTGTCTAATCATCTCCACATTTTATCAACACAATCACGCAATTTATATATTTCCACAATACAATCCAAAATCCACAAATAAGTTCAAAACAGAATAATACTTATATAATAACCACAGAGAGAGAAAAAGATATGAAATAAAACTGAATAGTCTCAAAGAAAGATCAAATAGTACAAGATGAATATCCACTAATCAACTCACAAAATCCTCAAAACAAAATGTAACAACTAAAAGGTCTGGAGGCAACTCCGACCAATACTAAATAATATTTTCCCGCCGACTAGTACTCGTGGAGTCAAACAATTCACAAACACGGTAAACATGATAATCAAGAAATGTAATGAGTAAAGATCCATGATACTAACCCGTGTCTCCAGCGTGTCAACAAGCAAGAAAGCATATGTATGATATGTACTGAAAAAACTATTAGAATTGAAAGCAATCAGTTTATGTACTTGCCTGTGGTCCTGAGTTGCGAATACGGGTTGGATGCTGAGCCAAAGTCTCCAAAACCTATATTATGAATTTGCTCTAGTCAACACATAAGTTTACTTAAAAATAAGTTATCCTTTAATTGTTGATGAATCGTCTCTATATGTTTAGTAGCCTTAATGGTCTAGTCTGTCCTTGGAGTTTACTTATACCCTTTGGATAACCTACCTACCTCTATCCCCCTTGGTCACCTACATGTTAGCTAATCTTATATAGGCATATCTGGGATACCATCATCCCTGTTTATCAATATCTAATTCTATATACTTACTTGGATTCATGCATAATTGTAGTAGCTAAGTTGTTAGCTTTTTTGGCATTGCACTCTTTGGCTGACATATGGTGTAGTGCTCGTATTAACTGGTATGCTATTGTTTCTGTAGGGATTCCTACCTATTCCCAGATTTGTATATCTATGCATGCACTCTAGGTACCCACAGTGATCACCCATTTGATGCACCTCTGTTCATAGGTCAACCTGTTACACATGGTCAGCCATAGTAAGGCCTCAACTAGTACTACTCTCAATTGCTTAAGCCCTTACTGATACTTCATTTGCCTCTGTTTCGTCTCTTTATGATACTAATGATAACTAATGCTCTTATTTGAATCCAACTGATGTTCGATATAGTCAATAGATATTTATAATCATTCTAGGAGTTTCGAGGTTATCTAATATAGGTAGGGCCCAACTACTACTACCACTATCCTGTAGGTGGGGCCGACATTGCCTATACTGAACTCCCTTTACCTGCACTGTATTGATTAGTGCATTTATTAGGTAAGGCTCCTACTTCCTATTTATATCTATCTATGGCAATTTAACCCCTACAGGTCTATGAGTAACTGGTCTGTGCATAGAGGCATCCATGCCTACTTATATGTCTTAGAGTTAACCTATAGTACACTACATATAATTGATCATGTGGTCTGTCCCTCGAAAGACCCACATCAACTAACCTATAATTATACACCTCTCTACATACTTCAGGTAACCTGGTACCCTCTACTCTACCTAAGGACTCTTTATCTTTGATACCCGTGCACTAACCTGTTTTTTGTATACTAAATTATGTATAGCAGTTGAACAAAGTTAGATTGTGGTATGGGATCAAGTTACTTGTATCAAGAGATACACCTAAGAAATATCAACACTCGTGCCTATATCTTCCCACACTACCTATAGGCTATTCTTGCCATAAAACATGGTGGCTTATGGTCAAGGTGGATACAGATACCCTTAGGTAATTGCTTGTGGCCAGGTTTGCCTAGTGGTTACACCCCTTCTTGTTATCTGTCTCTACTGCATATAGCAGGCATGGCTTACCTATTAATAGGCCTCTAACCTCTCTTCCATCTGAAAGTCATGCTCTTGCCTATTCTCCTAGTCCAACAATCATAGACCATATGGTAACACGTTACTGGGTCTCCTTTACCTATCCATGTATACTTGTGGTTATACAGTTGTCCTAGGGTCTGTACCAAATACAAATATAGGCCTGCAAGTAGTCTCTTCTTCCTGTCTATACGACTACTCGTCAAGATGTGTAATTCAAATATTAATATATGATTGATTCAGTTTACCTCAAGTTCTAGGCAGGATATCCTCATTCGCTACTGAACAATTTCGATCCTATACCTGGTTCTGACACAGAGCTCTTGCTAATGTTATATCTACTTGCATAACTTTACGGCATGTGGACCAATCACAATGTTGGGGACACTGGCCTAACCCTTAATTTTTTGATAATTATCAGTATCAGAGAGGGTCTGATACTCCCTTTTTCCAGTTTAATACAAATATGGGAAATGAGGACAGTAGACGCTTGGATGATTCCTGGTATACGATTGCACTTAGGAATTATCACAAACACTTAGATCCTTATTAAAACACGATAAGCTAACTAGGTTTTTAGGAATCATAAAGGTTGGTTGATAGAAAGAGAAGGGTACCTGTTTTAGAGAAATTGAATGCTCTACTTTGGAATCTCTCGATAGCAGACTTAACAAACTGGGGGGAGGCACGGGGAAATATTTAGCGTTTGGTGGAAGGAAAATGAGAGCCTTGCTCTCATCTAAATATATACACGCCTAATGTAACGCCCCAGTTCCAAAATGCGTAGGACAAGGCATACGAAACATGCCAGCTGCATGCATATGAAGAATACACCAATATGTGGAATCCTCGTACGCATGCATAAGCTGTAAATCACAGGCCAATCAAAAATAACTATATCTCATCCACAAAATCACAAGAGAAAGTAATAGTCCAGATAGTATCAAATAAAAGAGTCAAAAGATAGATAGCCGGGTGGAAACAAATCCACTACCAAACAGCTATAAATATAATCTAAGATACTAGAGTTCAACTTCTCAAAATAAATGAAAGATACAAGTAAGGAAAGAATCAGACATCGTCAGAGGGTAAGATATCTTCGATAGGAAACGAAGGAGCCAAACCGAGTCCGTGCTCCTGGGGCAATCCTGACCATATATACCTGGAGAGATCACCAGGTCCTCAGCGGGAAATAACAAGATACAGAAAAACATGCCATATAAACTGAATATAAACTGCTCACAATAATCTGAATCATAACCTGGTTCAACACTTTATCATCGAAGCAGTGAACCACACCTACAACCAAACAAGGACAAGGTGTGGCACACTAGTTCGTGACAAAATACTGTTCCAAGCCATGAACGGTATAGTACACAACCATATGGAAAAGTACATACACCTACGGATAAAGGTCATCTAACCATTCTAAGTGGAATGCATTTTAAGAACAGTTCATGGTCGCATGACTACCGGGTCAAGTCAGGAAAATACCAATGCAGTACAGTACCTCAGTAGCGAGTCACAACACCATATACTATTCCTCAGTATCGAGCGAGTCTATAGCATATAGTCTACCTATCGTTCCTCAGTAGCGAGCGAGTCTACGATAGACAGGGTGGTAGTCAACTTCCAATCATGTTCTCCCCGCCCAATGCCAACTCATAACTGCTAAGTCTTCTAGCATGCAACTCTATTAGCAGTTATTTCCTAGCGCACGTCCTTACGTATTGGTGGCCAACCAACTACGCAAGTACGAGACCTATATGAGACTCGTGATTCGTGTAACACATGTGGCAAGGCCAATGAATGCATCACAACATAGGGTAGTCTTCTTAACTTTAAGTCGATGCATAATAATAAAGTAATAGAAATAAAACTAAACAGTTAATTGCATAAAATATATCAAGACAGAAAATGACAATAAGTAAGAAAATGAAACTAAATCAGCATGCTAATTGGCAGTAAATAAGCAGAATATAATGGCAAGGTATCTTGCCTGAGGGTGGTGCGAGATGTAGCAAAATCCAACAGTCAGAATCGTCAACACGGAAGTCAAAATCCATAAGGAGCTCCGGATGCTGAAACAAATATCACGAACGAGTTTAGAATAAAAGATATGCCTAGCAAACGCCTGTCCAAAAGTCCAATTCTGGAACAAGGGCAAAATCGTAATTTCGGATCAAAACGATGTCCACTGTTGGACCCGTTTTGTACCGAAACGCGTGCCAGGACCTACGGTCTCTAAAGTCGTCAAACTACATGTCTACGGGTCCAGTTTGAGGAGACGAACTCAACAGTATGTCCAGTTTTGGATTCCGATGAGCTATGTACAAATTCGCCCGTGGGAGCGGGTCGCGGGCCCGCCAAAAAGGCGTTCCGATTTGACCTTCTCAGAATCGAACCAAAAATGGCATACAGGACTAGAAAATTGATACGGTCCTGCTGGCGCAAGTTTTGTCTCGATACGACGAACGTACACGGAGTTATGGCCAAGTTTGCAAATGGTCAATACGGGGGTATCTCGACGGATACGCATTGATTTCGTCGCGCACACGCAACGAAATCGAGTTCCGTCAGTTCCCACACGTCAGCAACATCCATACGCGCCTTTCGATGCATATAGTGCATGACCACGTCGCCCGATTTGTCGGGACGTACGTCGTATCGGGAAGGTTTTCTAATTTTTTTAGTTTTCTAAACAGTTTTTCCTGTAGGTTTACAATCAAATAACTTCCTGCATAATTAACGAATTCAGGATCTACAAGTTGGGTTCAACTCTCGTATATGTTAAATCAAACTGTGTTCAATTAGATTTTTAGATTTTGTAATGTCCTGATCAAGATCTAGCTTCCAAAACATAGTAACAACTCTGAAAACTGTTTTTGTTTGACAAATCTTTTCGGTTGATTTTTGATTCGTTTTCTGTCGAATCGATTACAAGGCTATAAAATCCATCTGATGGATAATCTAGAGGGTTGGGTAGGCTATCGAAAGGAACTGACGGATTGATAATTGATCAAGTAGGTAAGTAGAAATTTAATAAAGAACAACGGTACCTCGCTATCGGTTAACTGAACAGGGGCTCTGTTCTTCTCGGTTTGTGTTGGTCTTCCCGGCTGTGCGGTGGCCGGAGATGACTTGCAGTCGGTCGGAGTGATGCGTAGGGAGGTCGGGGTTGGTAAGGCATCGCGAACGTGGTAGATATCTAGAGGAATTTGGAGAACTTCCGCTTCCTCCCCGCTCGTATCCGCTGTTATAGGCAGTTTTGACATCCCATTATCAATTACATTACAAATTTGATTTATACCAGATTTGATGTGATCAGTAGAGAATTTGAATTGGGATAGATTAGACTAAATATTGGGAGATTTTTTATCAAGATTTTCTTGATGAAATCTCCTCATAGGTTTCAGCCGTTCGCGCAAGGAGCAGGGAGAGTTCGGGTTTAAAATACTACTGTTCCCTTTGGGGAACAGTACACAGTAGTTTTTTTTTTCTTGTTCCTATGGCTTTTACGCAAATGGAGCCTGTATGGGAACATCAGCTCAGCTGCTGGCGGAAAGATATTAGAATTAGTGCTGACGTCAGCATGACGTCAGCAGAACCCTTTTTTTTTTGTTTATGAATAATAATTATGATAACATTATCTTAATAACAGAAAATTTCTTAATAAATTCAAAAAATCTAAAATAAAATATCAAAATATTATACTATATATTATAAACAAAATTTATGTATTTCACAAATAGTAATTATTTACTTATTTAGCATAAAATTTCCAGAATAATCCATAAACCTAATAATATATATATAACTAAATATTTCATAAATATTTGTTAAAAAGAAATTCTTCATATTACATGTATGTAAAAATGCAATTAGTAAAAAATTTCTATTATTATTATCGTACAATAAAGCAAGTCCACAAATTTTAAATTTACAAATTATTTTAAACAATAAATGAAAAATTATAAAGAAATAGATTGTAAATGCTGATTATTTAAAATAATAAAATAAAAATTCCATAAAATTTTGGGATTTTACATCATACCCAACTTATAAAAATTTCGTCCTCGAAATTAAAATAAATCTTAACATCCGAGGACAAGGAAGCTACAAATAACCAAACAGTTAGGTATGTCAAACCATACAAAGGCTATGTGAGAGGATGGAAGGGACAGTCTACCATCGAACTCTAGTTCGACATGACTCTTCTAAGGGATAGGTTGCACGAAGTTCTCAGCTCTACCCAACTTATAGAAGTTGGGTAATCGTGGAAAGCACAGTAATAGGACTGCTAATGAGGACAAATTCTAAAGAGATGTACGAGGGTATGAGGTACTTACGTTTGTAGTCATGGATTAAAGGAAGCCTAGGCATTACATACTTAACATTGCTCCTATGTTGAACATGTTTCATCAAGGTAGCAGGAGAGGTCTTGTTTATGAAATTTGTTGGACGAAACAAAAAGCCTATTGTTGTGCTCCAAATAACAAAGTCACGATAAGGAGCACCCAAGGATCAAAATAGAGAGTGGGTTTTCATAAGGCAATGATTTATCATTCTAATGGGAACCAATTTATCCTAATCAATTGGTAAAAGAAGTCTATAGGGCATTCAATCTATAATCCCCAGAAATTCCTCTCTCAAAATTAAAACTAGGCACAAATTTATGATTGATAAAGTTAGTAATATTCCAAGTCGTGGTATCATACATTGACTTAATATCAAAGGGTAATAGATAACATGATGCGGTAGATATAAATCAAGGACGAAGTGATTGCGAATAGATGGAAGAATATTGTGTATGTCATACTTGTGTTCCCATGGGAATCCTCCTAGCACGAAACACTATAATGACACACATACCGAGGACATGGGCCATTTCACATATACAAGGTCTACGAAAAGGTATCTAACTCTAAGGCATGTCTTAAGGACTACATCCTTAATCTCTATTCTTAACAAGTCTGGCTATGCTACGATTTATGGGTTTAATAAAGGTGTTTGTAGGTAGTACCTTGCAGTGCAGTTGGTAACTCTTAATCCTAATGTGTTTAAGAAGAGCGAGATAACTACTCTATGCATGAATATGACACTAATGAAGGTGCACCAATACTGTATTAACTAGAATAATACATGTGGTATCTGTCAACTCGGGAAGGGTGTTTAGCACTGTCATGGTGAGTGCTTGTCCTTGTCTTAGATTATTCATCTCTTCTCCAGCAGGCCTATACTCTGGTGTCTGGCCCTCTAAGGCTGGTCCCTCCTGATATTCTTCTAAAGAAAGTGGTTGTGGTGTACCTGGTCCGAGAGTTATTGGCCCTTGTAACTGTTGCTGTGATGGTGCTGGAGCTAAACTGGGTGAGGCATGTCAGTTGGGACAATCTCAAAGTTTATGCTCATTGGAACCGCAATTGAAGCAACACTTTAGTCGCCGACGACAGTCCTTCTGCTGGTGCCCTCTCCTTCCACAAAACTGGCAGGTTATTGTACTTGGAACTTGGTAGGGCACGGCTTACTGTTGATATTGTGCAGTAAGTCGTCGTTCAGGGCCTCCTGAACAAAGTTGAACTGGAAAGTCTAACGGGGCATAGTATCTTTGGGTTTGTTGTGCCTCCATGTGAAGGATCTCCTGACTTCTAGCTTCTTCTAACACTGCGGCGTACGAAATTCTGGATTGCACAGTAGTGTGTGTTTTAAGCTCGGGCCTTAATCCATTATAAAACCTTTTTGCCTTCTCCTTCTCCGTTGGCATCAATCCTTCGGCAAATCTGCTTAATCGGCTAAATTCTGCATCATACTCGTCAACCGACTTGTCGTCTTATTTGAGGTGGAGGAACTGATCATACAATACATTCCGAGCAGCGGTTGGAAAGTACCTCTCGTTGAAGAGTTTGTAGAACTCTTCCCATGACTGATTGATACCCAAGCGCCTTTCCTCCGCCTTCCACCAATGATGGGCATTGTCCTCGAGTAATAAATCAACTGCGGTCATCCAGTCTTCTTTAGGCAACTGTGATGCCCTTAACTTCTTCTCGGTGCTAATAAGCCATGAAGAAACTTCTAGTGGGCCTTCAGTACCTTTGAAAGTCTTCGGATTCATTTGGGTGAAATCTGGAATACTGCCTACGTATGAATGGGGCCCTGGTGGAGGTGCTGGTACTTGGGCTGGTGGTGGAGATAGGGGTCTATTACGTGGGACCATTACGTTTGTCTCAATAGCTCATTTTGTTGCCACTGAGCCCGCAATAAAGTATAAAGGAACCGATTGGTATCATCTCCATCAATCGGGGGAATAGGCATCTGCGGTCCAGCTTGAGGTAGATTCTGATAAAGGGGTGATGAAGTATACCCTCCCTGGGGTACAGGGGTCTGCTGAACAGGCTGAACTAACTGGGGTTCAGAGCCTTGGTGATGCTGGTGAGTAGGTGGGGTCGTCTGGTCTGGCTGAGAAGGCATGGTTGAGGTTGCTATAGGATGCTGTGAGTGAATTTGCTCCTCTTGGACTGCCGAGAGTCCTGGTGTGATGGCAAGTGGTGCAGCACTACCGCTATGAGGATTCATTTTGTGGCACGAGATATAGAATTTTTGTTAGAATAATTTCAAGCTAGATGCAAGTCAAGCAATCAAATGAGAGTTTGAAGAGGAATCAAGGAAGGTATCAAACATGTGGATGAGATGCCTAATTTCTAATCCTATATGCAGGCTCGTATCAGCACAGTTATGTAACCGATACGATATGCTCTGACCAGCATGGGCCACCATAAAAATATGTAATACCCCAGTCCCAAAATACGTAGGACAAGGCATACGAAACATGCCAGCTGCATGCATACGAAGAATACTCCAATATGTGGAATCCTTATACGCATACATAAGCTGTAAATCACAGGCCAATCAAAAATAACTATATCTCATCCACAAAATCATAAGAGAAAGTAATAGTCCAGATAGTATCTAATAAAAGAGTCAAAAGACAGATAGCCGGGTGGAAACAAATCCACTACCAAACAGCTATAAATATAATCTAAGATACTAGAGTTCAACTTCTCAAAATAAATAAAAGATACAAGTAAGGAAAGAATCAGACATCGTCAGAGGGTAAGATATCCTCGATAGGAAACGAAGGAGCCAAACCGAGTCCGTGCTCCTGGGGCAATCCTGACCATCTATACCTAGAGAGATCAACAGGTCCTCAGCGGAACATAACAAGATACAGAAAAACATGCCATATAAACTGAATATAAACTGCTCACAATAATCCGAATCATAACCTGGTTCAACACTTTATCATCGAAGCAGTGAACCGCACCTACAACCAAACAAGGACAAGGTGTGGCACACTAGTTCGTGACAAAATACTGTTCCAAGCCATGAACGGTATAGTACACAACCATATGGAAAAGTACATACACCTACGGATAAAGGTCATCTAACCATTCTAAGTGGAATGCATTTTAAGAACAGTTCATGGTCGCATGACTACCGGGTCAAGTCAGGAAAATACCAATGCAGTACAGTACCTCAGTAGCGAGTCACAACACCATATACTATTCCTCAGTATCGAGCGAGTCTATAGCATATAGTCTACCTATCGTTCCACAGTAGCGAGCGAGTCTACGATAGACAGGGTGGTAGTCAACTTCCAATCATGTTCTCCCCGCCCAATACCAACTCGTAACTGCTAAGTCTTCTAGCATGCAACTCTATTAGCAGTTATTTCCTAGCACACGTCCTTACGTATTGGTGGCCAACCAACTACGCAAGTACGAGACCTATATGAGACTCGTGATTCATGTAACACATGTGGCAAGGCCAATGAATGCATCACAACATAGGGTAGTCTTCTTAACTTTAAGTCGATGTATAATAATAAAGTAATAGAAATAAAACTAAACAGTTAATTGCATAAAATATATCAAGACAGAAAATGACAATAAGTAAGAAAATGAAACTAAATCAGCATGCTAATTGGCAGTAAATAAGCAGAATATAATGGCAAGGTATCTTGCCTGAGGGTGGTGCGAGATGTAGCAAAATCCAACAGTCAGAATCGTCAACACGGAAGTCAAAATCCACAAGGAGCTCCGGATGTTGAAACAAACATCACAAACGAGTTTGGAATAAAAGATATGCCTAGGAAACGCCTGTCCAAAAGTCTAATTCTGGAACAGGGGCAAAATCATAATTTCGGATCAAAACGATGTCCACCGTTGGACCCGTTTTGCACCGAAACGCGCGCCAGGACATACGGTCTCTAAAGTCGCCAAACTATATATCTACGGGTCCAGTTTGAGGAGACAAACTCAACAGTATGTCCAGTTTTGGATTCCGATGAGCTATGTACAAATTCGCCCGTGGGAGCGGGTCGCGGGCCCGCCAAAAAGACGTTCTGATTTGACCTTCTCAGAATCGAACCAAACTTGCCATACAGGACCAGAAAAATGATACGGTCCTGCTGGCGCAAGTTTCGTCTCGATACGACGAACGTACACGGAGTTATGGCCAAGTTTGCAAATGGTCGATACGGGGGTATCTCGACGGATACGCATTGATTTCGTCGCGCACACGCAACAAAATTGAGTTCCGTCAGTTCCCACACGTCAGCAACATCCATACGCGCCTTTCGATGCATATAGTACGCGACCACGTCGCCCGATTTGTCGGGACGCACGTCGTATCGGGAAGGTTTTCTAATTTTATTCAGTTTTCTAAACAGTTTTTCCTGTAAGTTTACAATCAAATAACTTCCTGCATAATTAACGAATTCAGGATCTACAAGTTGGGTTCAACTCTCGTATATGTTAACTCAAACTGTGTTCAATTAGATTTTTAGATTTTGTAATGTCCTGATCAAGATCTGGCTTCCAAAACAGAGTAACAACTCTGAAAACTGTTTTTGTTTGACAACTCTTTTCGGTCGATTTTTTATTCATTTTCTGTCGAATCGATTACAAGGCTATAAAATCCATCTGATGGATAATCTAGAGGGTTGGGTAGGCTATCGAAAGGAACTGACGGATCGATAATTGATCAAGTAGGTAAGTAGAAATTTAATGAAGAACAACGGTACCTCGCTATCGGTTAACTGAACAGGGGCTCTGTTCTTCTCGGTTTGTGTTGGTCTTCCCGGCTGTGCGGTGGCTGAAGATGACTTACAGTCGGTCGGAGTGAGGCGTAGGGAGGTCGGGGTTGGTAAGGCATCGCGAACGTGGTAGATATCTAGAGGAATTTAGAGAACTTCCGCTTCATTCCCGCTCGTATCCGCTGTTATAGGCGGTTTTGACATCCGACTATCAATTACATTACAAATTTGATTTATACCAGATTTGATGTGATCAGTAGAGAATTTGAATTGGGATAGATTAGACTAAATATTGGAAGATTTTGATCAAGATTTTCTTGATGAAATCCCCTCATGGGTTCCAGCCGTTCACGCAAGGAGTAGGGAGAGTTCGGGTTTAAAATAATACTGTTCCCTTTGGGGAACAGTACACAGTAGTTTTTTTTTTCTTGTTCCTATGGCTTTCACGCAAATGGAGCCTGTATGGGAACACCAGCTCAGCTGCTGGCGGAAAGATATTAGAATTAGTGCTGACGTCAGCATGATGTCAGCAGAACCCTTTTTTTTTGTTTATGAATAATAATTATGATAACATTATCTTAATAACAGAAAATTTCTTAATAAATTCAAAAAATCTAAAATAAAATATCAAAATATTATACTATATATTATAAACAAAATTTATGTATTTCACAAATAGTAATTATTTACTTATTTAGCATAAAATTTCCAGAATAATCCATAAACCTAATAATATATATATAACTAAATATTTCATAAATATTTGTTAAAAAGAAATTCTTCATATTACATGGTATGTAAAAATGCAATTAGTAAAAAAAATTTCTATTATTATTATCGTACAATAAAGCAAGTCAACAAATTTTAAATTTACAAATTATTTTAAACAGTAAATGAAAAATTATAAAGAAATAGATTGTAAACGCTGATTATTTAAAATAATAAAATAAAAATTCCATAAAATTTTGGGATTTTACACCTAATCTGAATTCCATAGAGATAAGGAAAAGTAAAACGAGTTACAGTTGATCCTTATCTAGTGTTAGCCGTTTGGGAGATTTGAATTTGTGACATTTGCATTCAAGACCCCCAAAAACCTGTGTTTTACAGAACCTATACATCTCTTCCCTATTTAAATAACTCCACCCATTCATTGATATATGTATATCATGACTTTATTTTATGTATATAGTCAAAGGCAGTACTAAATATGATATTAATATTAATGATAGTATTAATCCCAAATTCTGATCAAATTATAGTGTATCACATAAATTCTTTTAGGGGTATATATATTTATAATGTAGTGAGAGTTAATAACAATAGTAATGATAATATTGATAATAGTAATTTTTGGTTCAAGGGCTCACAGCCCATCATCTTTGGGAAGGCTGAATGTCATCAAGACCTTCCGCCCGTTGAACCAGAACCTGATGTCGGTAGAATGCAAGTATATCGGTACGCTAATCAAGCAAAGTAACTCATCCAAAAGATGGATTATGACTTGAAAAGCGGTAAAGGCCTGAACTATGGTAAAGGTCGACGTCTTTCCTTGCGACTCCTGATTCCAAAAAGGAAAGTACAAGATTATTATCACCGCACTCGACGAGGGGTAGATTATGTCACACCGCCAACAACCCCAGAGAGTTCAGAAGTTGAAGAAGTCGTGCACTCTCACTCATCTGAAGCCTCAACTTGGGACTCTAACACCAGCATCGTCCCAATCTTCAGGAAAGTGTTGTCAGTCAACATGACATCCACACACCGTCTAGAAGAAGATGATGATGATTAGACGATAGAGTTCTTCGAGAAGGAACCCTGGGCTCAATGCCTAGGAGAGAAATAGGAATCTCGCTTTGAACTACGAGAACCTTCCATTGAAGACGTAGTCGAGCAAACCGACTTAGGGGATGAATCCTCGCCCAAACCTATATTCATCAGCAAAAGCTTGGTAGGAGAAGATCGTGAATTCTTGGTTCAACTTCTCAAGGAATACATTGACATCTTCGCCTGGAGCTATGAAGACATGCCAGGTTTAGACCCGCAAATTGTAATGTACAAGCTTAACATCTTACCCAATGCTAAGCATGTTAAGCAGCAACAGCGACACTTTTGTCCTAACATTATGGATGCTATTGAAAATGAAGTAGATAAACTCTTGGATAGTGGATTTATTTGCGAGAAATAACATCCAGACTGGGTGGCCAACTTGTTCCCGTTACTAAAAAGAATAGGAAGATTTGAGTCGGTATTGATTTTTGAGACCTCAACTCTGCTTGCCCGAAAGATGAGTTTCAACTCTCGATCACTGATGTGATGATTGACAACACCTGTGGCTTTGAACGCATGTCCTTTATGGATGGATATTCGGGCTACAACTTGATCAAGATATTCCTGGATGACGAGAATCACACGTCATTTAGAACCCTAATAGGGGTTTACTGCTACACAATGATGCCCTTTGGCCTAAAGAACGCAGGTGCCACATACCAACAAGCTATGAGCACCATTTTTTACAAACACCTCCGTAAGACAGTTAAATGATATGTCAATGACATCGCTGTCAAAAGCCGCCTATGAGGTGATCACCTATAAGATCTAAGAATAGTCTTCGATCATGGAGGCATATCAGCTCAAAATAAATCCGGCTAAATCCTTTCTGCGAGTTTCCAGCGGCAAATTCTTAGGCTTCATCATCACTGAAAAGGGTATCCATATTGACCCTGAGAAGACTAATGCCATTCTTGACATGAGTCCTCCGAAAAACTTAAGAGACCTTCGAGGCCTACAAGGACATCTTACATACATCCGAAGGTTTATTGCAAATCTTTCCAGATGATGCCAACCCTTTACTAAGCTTATGAAGAAGGGGGTCTCTTACATTTGGGCGGAGGAGTGTCAAAAGGCGTTTGATGACATCAAAGCCTATCTCACCAATCCCCCAGTTCTGGTAGCACTAGTTGCAGGCAAACCCTTTCTGCTCTACGTTCGTGCGATGGATCATTCTCTTGGCACCCTACTGGCTCAAAATAATGACTCAGGCTACGAGCATGCCATCTACTACCTAAGCAGGACAATGATCGGGACCGAACACCAGTACCACCCCGTTGAGAAGGAATGCCTACCTTTGGTATTTACGATACAGAAAACTTGTCACTATGTCTCGAGTCAGACGATCCACGTCTTCTCCCGAGTCAACCAACTCAAGGTCCTCATAACGAAGTCTGGAGCGCTAAACTCTCGATTAGCTATATGGGCAATACTATTGACACCATACATGGGCAATACTATTGACACCATATGATATGGTATTCGTCCCACAAAAAGCCGTCAAAGGCCACGCGCTGGCTGACTTCTTAGCTGCGCATCCAATTTCGGAGTCGTCCAAATTCTATGAGGATATCCCGAACGAGGTGCTAGAATCCAATGTCGCCGAAGAAAACTTCGCTTGTCGGATGTTCTTCTATGATGCTTCAAGAAACGGGCCCCAAGGATCGCAGGAGTAAGGGTAGTCTTGGTCCCTCCAGACAACCTAGTCATCCAACGTACTTATTCCCTTACAGAGTCGTGCTCCAACAATATGGCAGAATATAATGCCCTCATTATGGGACTCCAGTTAGCTAGACAACTGGGGTAGAATGTCTTGAGTCCTATGGCGACTCGAAAATCATCGACAACCAGGTCTAGGGACAGTACGAGGTCCGCCATGAAGACTTGATTTCCTATTATAAATCAGTCCTGGACATCATCTTAACCTTCATTGAGTTCTTCATAGAACATATACCTCGGTTACAAAATCTGGAGATCGATGCTCTGGCTGGTCTTGCTGCTTCATTGGCGGCACCTCTCAGGAATCAACATTTTGTAACGGTGATTGGACGTGATTTGGTGTGCCCCAAAATCAATCAATGCATGTGCCTGGACCATGCCATACCAACGGGCGCTGGCGTCAACATCAGAGATTAGCAATTTTTGTTCATAGATTTTGCAGCGTATAGAATCCTTCCAGACGACCCAAAGGAAGTCGTGTCTGTCAAAAGGCGCTCTCTTCGATTCTATTACGATACAGCTACCAAAATGTTGTATCGTCGTTCTTACGATGGGCTTCTTCTTCGATATTTGTCAAATGAAGAGGCAGCCGAAGCTCTTCGGGAACCCCATGATCGTACCTGTGGAGCTCTTCAACCCGATCCTAAGCTACAAGATCGACTCTGACATATGGGCTATTACTGGACTTTTATGATGGCAGATGCTATTGAGTACACCAAAAAGTGTCGTGTCTGCCAGTTGCACGCTGACTTCATTCATCGACCATCGAAATTCTTACACCCTACGGTTACCTCATGGCCAATTGAAGCCTGGGGTATGGACATCGTTGGACCAATCACCGCTTCATCTTCAAGAGGGCATCGGTTCATTCTAGCAACATGTGGACCGAATCGACACAGTTCCAGGATTGGCCTTCATTCATAGTAAATGCTAAAACGGCAGAAGAAAGTGTTGACAATTTCAAACAATTAGGTATTCAAATGCCTAATCTTGATAAACATGAACATACTACACCAAATAATGGTGTCCGTCAGAACAACTGTACGGGTAAAGAGACTTTGGCTATCAATGTCAAAGGCAAAAAAACTCTAGCCGTAAACATAGGTCAATCAACACCTACTCCAATAGCACCACCATAGAGGGCACCACGTCCGAAAGAAGAATACTCTTTTGATGAAGATGATGTCATGAGTATCTTTAATTGTCTGATCAAGAGAAATAAACTTCTACTGCCAAGGCAAAATGGTCAGATGAAGTAGGTAAAACTGACCACCCCAAATATTGTGTTTACTACAGATTTATCGGACATCTGACTCAAATAAGCTATGTGCTTAAAGGCAAGATCCAGGAGATGGTTAATCACCGACTACTTCTCTAAATAGGTGGGGGTTGTACCTCTATCACAGGTGAAGAACTCAAAGGTGGTCAGCTTTATCAAGCATTGCGTTATCTACCGTTTCGGACTACCCCGGAGGATCATCCACGATAATGGCCCGCAATTCATAAGCCATGTGTTTAGTCGATTCTACCACAAACCTTCATGTTTGCCATGTACATATTACCTCTGAGTAAATGTGTTGGCTAACTATCTTAAACTTATCATCCGTACCTAAAATTGAGGTGCGCCAAAGATGTTAGGTACACAAAGTTACATAATTCATAATGCATGAGTGAGCAAAAGTTTTTTATTTCTTTCAAGAAAGAGAGAGAAAAAGGACAACATTTAGAAAAGTGAAACAAACAAAAGCAAGTACAAAAACTAAGGGTCGGTGGACAGCTTGACAATATGACACATTAAATCTTCGGCCCTTGTTTCAACGGTTGCTACTACTCGATGTTCGGCTTCATGACGAGTCGTCTCTTTGGCTTCAGAGGTAGTGGGGGCAGCATGCTCAGCCTTCAGATCCTTCTTTTTATGGAGCAAACTAGCCCTGTGTTGAGCAAGTTTCACCGCATCATTACTAAGCACAACATGTTCGGCCGCCGCCTGTTTGGATTCCCCTAGGAGTTGAGATCGATGTTCTTGGAGTCGACAAATTTCATCATCGATCTCCGCTATACGAGTACCTAGGGTTTCTTACCGATTGACCCGGTGCTCCACGGCTGATGTAAGCTCATATTCTTTAGTGTCAGCTTTAGATAAACCCTGCTCCAAGCTGGCCAGGCTGGATAAGTAAGCTAAATCAGCTTCGGCCACCATTATGTCTTGCTTTGCCTCGATCAGGGCAAAAAGATCATTCCGTTGAATGCTTTGAAGCACAGTGAGATAACGTTCGAGCTTGGCAATTGTTGATTCTAAGATGTCAGTCATATTATCATGGCCCTGAGGAGATCGTATCAGGCTGATCTGCGGAAGCACCATCGCTTTAGTTATCGCAAAGCTCCTGCATTCCTCCAGCACTACAGCAATTCCCCGTCTCAAAATTTTTTACACTAACTCAACAAGGTACCTCACGTATTCATTCGCTTTGGCCAATGCGTGAGTTGGCATGACAGAAGTTGTCAGGATTGGACATAGGGCAAAACTCGACAATGGCATGATGCTCGGGCCTGGGGAACAGCTATCACCTGCTTAGTCGAACCCCCGACCGCTAAAGGCTCAAGATCTGATTCCTTCATAGGAGACTTAGGCCCAGAGGCCATAGAGGCATCAACATATGTGGGCTTCGCCTGACTATTTGCCACCTTAGAATCAGGATCCACAGCAACTAAACTCTCCAAAGGACCCACCGATACAAGGTTCGAAGGACGAGTGATGGTTGTCGGACCCGATATAGTCCCAAATGGAAGTGCCCCTGGCATCTTAGGATCTCTTGGGGGGAATGAACGCCTCAGAGTGAGTTCCAACTAAAGATGAACTAGCTGGAAGTTTTGTCGGGGCCGAAGGTGATGTCATGACCGAGGGGTTAGTCGCCACAACCTCACCTTCCTGAGAAAGTGGCCCACTTGCGGCCGGAGGCAACTCGGAGTGCCCCTCTAAAGCAGGTTCCCTGTCCGAGCCACCAGTATTTAGGACTATCCTTAAAGTCTTGATCGGGGGAACCAGGGTACGACCTAGATGAGGGACATCCTCCAACTCTGTCACTTCAGGGACCCCGCCTTCTATAGAAGACGGGATGATGCTACTTATCACTTCTCCTGCACCAAGAGTAGAGGGCTTGGGACCAGCCTCTTCCTCCGTACTAATGGCATCCTGAGAAGTGGACTCATCACTATCCCAATCCTTATCCTCTGGGGCATCTACGGTAGGCTTGCCGCCCACCACTCTCGACCCAACTATAGTTATTTCTTCTAAAATTTTCTCCCCAGATGGACCTGGGGTCTCTTCTGAAACCAGAGCAAAAGAAGGGGCACCTTCGACACCGACTGTGGTCCCTATGCAGGTAGGGAGGACCCGACTATTAAACCTACAGAACCAGAAGGTTCAGTACATGACAGACTACTTTATTAAAAAGACAAAAATCACTCACCCGTAGGACCAAAATGAAGCAGCTTCTCATGATAGCTCGCCATTAGGTCCAAGATCAGCCCGATCGAGTAGTCGAACAAGGCCTCATTATCTATAATAGCCTCTGTGTCCACAAAAGCTTTATCAAGGATAGAAGAGACAGCAGGAAGAAGATCCTCCCTATGGCTAGAGGAAGACAGGGGACTGGACGCCCTCTGCTTGCACTTCGATCTTCTCTTAGCCATCTACAAAGCAGAGAGAAATCAAGGTCAAAACACAGTTGGTATTTAAGCTAAAATACAAACTGACTTACCGAGGAAGTCACAACAGAGGAAGATTCTTCTTTCTTTTGAGCAACCTACTGTCTAGTAGTCGTCGTCTTTCTTGATCTCTTCTTTGGAGGAAACGGACTCGCCTCCGCCGAGGCTGGCCGCTTTTGGCTAGGACCGTTCGTCGGGTCCGAATAGGCATCTGATGCCAACTCCACGATCAAACTAGCACTACGAAGCAAATATGACCGTGATGAAGCTAGGACCTCCTTGGTGGGCTCATAATGGGTCCCCAAAAGAAGACTCTGCTCCCAGTCACAATCTTGAGGATAGGTATTTGCCGAACAATAAAAATTAATGGCTGAATACAAGATATGTGTATCCGGTCTCCGCGAAGGGATTACAAATCTGGTATTGGTACAACCAGTGTTGTAGTATTGCCAAGACCGGATACCATCAAGGAGCGTCCTCTTGAATATGAGATCCGTACTTGCATTGATTTGTAGCAATTGGTTGTAGCCAAACAGACGAAAAAATTAGCTCGGCAGGTATGGCTCTAAAAAGACTTCGTTGTGATTCTGAAGCAGCAGATGAGAAGGTCGTATCGATTGGAGCCAGCAGAAAGCCTCTTCAGGAATGTTGGAGAAGCGGGTACCGCTATCCACCATCTCATCTCCTTCGTTTCATTCTATGTAAAAGAGAGATCTTAAAAATCTTGTACCCATCTGCGTACGCTATTGCCTTCCAATATGTCGGGACCTCAATAACCGACCAAGGTTGCTTCCGGTAGCAACGAATGAGGACATCTTCTATCACACCCTGATCTTGGAAGATCAAAATCTAGCCACTTGACGTTATATCGTACAAGTCTAGATTTTACTTGTACAAGGCAAAACCATTAAAGTTCTTGGTATTTCTCAAAAAACAACGACAGCACAGCAAAACCAAGCAGATAAATTGAAGTCACAATAAGATATGAAGAAATATATCTCTTTATTGATAATTGTAATGGATTATAAGACTTGTAGATAAATACAGTGTTTACAATAGATTACAAGACTCTTGCATAGCCAACTGAATATATATTTGCCATTTAGGCTTTTACAACCGAATATGCAGACTTTGCTTACAATCTCACTGGTTCATCTGAGTTACACTGTTCCATACATTATGTCCTGTATAGCAGAAGACATCATCATGTAAGAAGAGATTCTACACACCCATCTGATTTATCGATGCCAAGCACTGATCAAACAATTTTTTCCATGCACGAGCACGTATAAAAATGCCCACAAACGTGGGTCAGTACATCATCTATGTAATGGTGAATGGTGCTGGCCCAACTCACCTAATAAAACAACACTAAGTAATCATGTTATAGATATTAAAAGTGGTCTTTCTCGTTGTCTTAGGGTCAATTAGCAGTTCATATCCGACAGAAGTAAAGCATGCATTTATTTTATAGACAGCATAATATAAAGCATATAGTTATCACACTTGGTGATTCTTACCTACAATCGTATAGTCATCCCTGCACATTTATAATACTTACCTTGCCTGCATAAGACATTGTTAGGAACAATATCACAATTCAATATATTTGTTACCGTTCAAGTGATTCTTACCAACAGCCGACATCCTTTCCTATAATTGAGTAATAACTTGTCTGCATAAGATATCATTAGCACTTGACCTATCTATATGAAGGTCACTGACGACACTCCATCTTGGACTATAATGGTAAACGACTAACTCCAAATGGGTTACGAGCCCATGGGAGGTTTCCGAATCACAGTGTTATTACTTTAGCACCATGGCTATTTCGATGCCCTTTCAGTCGGCGGTAGCAAGCCCCCACTACAAGTCCCAAAATCATGATGTTAGTACATCGATACCATCCTTTGTTTCCCCAAGGACGAATCGGGTTCGTGGCCCCAGATTACCTTCGAAGAACTACCTTGTGCACAAGTTGTCCATGACCATGCAAGTATATACAACTTATCTATGAAGAAAACATATAATGCATGATACGGAAAACTAAGTAATCCGCCAGCATTCTCATTCGCATTGCCATCTTGCCATCTTGCCTTGAGCTGAGCTCACAAATACCAAATGCCCAATCCATGTACTTAGTGTAATCAATATTCTACATCGACGACTAGATAATAGAATATTGATTACTAAATCTCTTTCCACATCTTTGGTGCCATACATCTTTCTGACCAAAAGTCAATGTACTCACGGCCTAATTTTTGGGACAGCATCTGTTTTAGCAAACATCCATCGAGCTGAGGCTCGACATACTCACCGTCCAAGTATTTGGTACTTTTGCTTCATCTGTCATGTATTTTATTGCGAAGCACGCAAGCATACAATTTATCATTGAGAAACAACAGTTATGGGTCATGTGATTAATTATCTTTTATTATCTTTTTCGACTAGCATACAAGGTGTTATTCAGCAACTCAACGAGTAAACATAGCATACTATCTTTTTTATTAAGCGTGAAGCTAGAGGATCTTCAAAGGGTTCAACACTACTGTCACTACCAATTTTCAAAAATAAGGGTAAATTTGTCATTTTATAAATTTTTATATATTATGAATATTTATTTGTGAACATTATATTTTTGGAGATTAGTTAGTCGGGTTAGAGACTAGTCTAGATTTTGACTTTTGTTAGTAGCCCGGTCAGCTTATACACTAATCCAGAGCCCAAAAATTAGCAAGGCATAGCCCACAAACCAACTCATTAGGCTAATGCAATTAGACTAATTATTCATGACCATTTAGTTCATTAAGAGATTAGAGTATTGTCCAAAATAACCCCAAACCTTTGCATTGCATTTATTAGACAAATGACAACTTAGAGGGCTTTTTAGACATTCTAATTAAATATCCTAACCTAGAATTGTGGCCGACGACTTAAGAGGGATTGCTCTTCCTCTCTCTTCATTCATTCAAGCCACTATTGTTCCAAATTAGGAGCTCCTTCCAAAAGAGAGTTTTCACCATTGATTTCTCTCCCAATCTTACTTTTTTCTCCACCATTCCTCACAATCTCAAGAAGAAGGTGTCTACAAGGAGCTAAGAGCAAGGAGGAGAGTCCATTTGTTAAGGATTTTTGTGTCGGGTTCGTGTCCATTGGATTGTTCATTGGAAAAATAACTCCAAATAGGTATAACTCTCTCTAAACTTGTCATTTCAATCAACTTTTTGATATTGAGCCCATAGGAACTCACCTATATGTAGGGATAATCCTTAGGAATGTTTTAGAGGCTCTATCGAGTCCTCATTTGGAAGTTTGGTTAGGTTTTGCGTCATCCTTTGAAATCTGAGGGTGACACACCAAGTGTTTGTAGAAATGTCCTATAGGCTATTATACATTTGAGAGTGTGTCTAATTAGATTTGGCATATATTTGTGTTATACATTCATTTCATGAAGACCGTGGCCATATAAATATAGTATTTGTGTAGGCCAATATATATATATATATATATATATATATATATATATATATATATATATATATATATATATATATATATATATGTAAAATAGAGATATATGCATTTATAGTGTGTGTGGCTCTATTGAGTAAAGGGGCTATTGTCCTATACTGAGATATGGGGGCACTCTATATAAGTATATATGTATAGATGAATATATCTTCTAAGTATCATATTAAACCCTATATGTGTATAGATGAATATAGATTGTAATGCACCTTATAGGAGAATATATATCTCTATAGTGTATATATACATGTATACATATTTAGTTGGACACCTACTGAATGCTAGTAAAGGGAAGTACATATGGTTATTTGTAGCTACTGTCATATAAAGATTAAATATATATATATTTGAATCATATTTTTTTTGACAGTAGGTAACAGTTGGTTTTGGGGGAGATTGTCCAGTAGGATGGTCATCCCATAAAGTCTGGTACCTGGCATATGCACTAAGATAATGGTTATTCTCCCTTAGATATTGGTTTGGTGAGGTAAAGGATTAAGGGTTTAGAGTATCTTATACATTGATGCATGTATCCGTATTGAGTGGTTGCAAGAGAGGTAAGCAGGGGATATTGGCATCTTGGACTAAAGAAGGGGGCATTGGACTAGTGGCCATGGGCCTATGTTCTGCAGCAGGGGGATTCTTGTTTGCTGCAGTTGGCCCATTAGACCAGTGACCATGGGCCTATGTTCTGTAGCAGTAGAGGCCAGCTCAGAATGCCATTCCGTGCCACTCGAGGGTGTGCCTCTATTGCGGTACCGCTGGACACCAGATGAGAAAGTGTCCCGTGAACCCTCGTATTACTGGTGTAGTTCAGAGGGCACCTGTGAGGCCACCTACAGCACAGCCGAGAGGTCTACCACTTCCGACCCAAAAGTAGCGATTTGCTCAGCACCACCAACAGGGGAGTGTTCAGGGCAGGCATTTGCTCTGGTGGTTGAGGAGGTCGAGCCCGTCAGTGATGTTATAGCAGGTTATGTTCTTCTCGATTCCAATCTAGCTTCAGCTTTATTTGATAGTGGTGCATCACATAGCTTTATATCTATTTCTTTTGCTCTCAAACATAGTATACCTGTTGAATCTTTGGGTAGGACTTATAAGATCATGATCGGGGAAGGTATTATCATGGTCGGTGATGTTTGCAAGGGACGGAGTGTTTCATTGGGAGGCCGGGAATTGAGTGCGTGCTTGCTCGTAGTGCCACTACCGAGCTACGATATTGTACTCAGGATGGATTGGTTGAGTAGGTACATTGCTAGTATAGATTATAGAGGAGGTAGAGTTGTGTTCAATCCTCCAGGGGAGCCAATATTAGAGTTTGCTAGGGGAGCACCGGAGTAGAGTGATGGTGCTATTTGTGGAGCTATGGTTGAAGAGAAGGATCTACCTCATCACACTACACCAAATTGGCAAATTAGAAACGCTAGGTATTTTTCAATCTGAAACACTTATTTTTTGTTCCTAGGTTTTGGAACATATTAAATATGTTCCGGAGCAAAAAAAAACGCTCCTAATATATTTTATTTTATATTTTAGAAAAGATATTTAATTAGATACGCTTTTTTAGTATTCTAAATATGTTCCAAATTGAATTAACACCATATGCATATTAAGTAATTACCAAATAAAACATACGTCCAAGCAAACAAATATTTTTCTCCTATATGTACAGCCAAACATAAGCGTTCCTAAACCTACCAATCCTTTTTTCCCTCTCGTAAAATTTTCTCCTCCCTCCAGAACATCTCAATCTCCCTCCAAATTAATATTTCACCTCCCTCTATTTTCTTGTTCGATCGCCAGAGGAAGGTTTTAAGACCTTGCCGTCAATCTTAGGAGAAAAGAGTTTGATTTGCAGGGATTTCCCGTCATCCATCTATTTGTCGTCATCCATCTATTTTCTTCTCCGGAGAGAGGATTGATTTGCATCTCAGGAGAAAGGGTTTGGAGGACATCCATCGAGGAAGGTTTTCTTTCTATTTCCTCTATTTTTTTGTTTAATTTTTCGATTTCACCATGCCTCTCTCTCTCCGTATGTTCGTATGCATAATTTTCCACTTATTTAAGTAGTGTATTTTTGTTTTCTTATTTTCCCAATTTACACAAATGATTTTGATTCTCCCTATTTGCAAAGATCCTAGAAAATTATACACCGTAGGAAATTTGTCTCATAAGTAAAAGGAACAATATCTCCTTATGGATATGGATGGCAATTTTCTTCGAACCCTACGAGACCCCATTTTTTTTCCAGACGGAAGCAGATTTGGGGATTTAAAAATTGGGACCGGGATGGGGATTACAAAATTCCCCGGTCAGGTTCGGGTCCGGGTATAGGTGTAGTACTTACCGCCCCGATAAATCTCTTACCCCGATTACTTATACCCATATGTGCAACCCATTAGTATTGGTTCATGATAATTCATGGTTCACAGTATCAGTATCGGACGATTCCTATGAGTATTGGTATCGGCAATATCGGTAATATCGGCAGTATCTTATCCAGGGCCGGCCCGGGGGATTGGGTTGTCCTAGCCTGAGCTAATTTTTGGTTGCCCTGGACCCTCATTGTAAAAATAATTGTCGTAAAAGCATATAGATAGTTTTTCTTAGAAAAATCAAAATTACATTATACTTTTAGCTTGAACTATACCACTAAAATTAGAAATTTTCTTATTTGAATATCAAAAATCACATCGACAACATAATTTGCCAGGAAATAACATTATCATGTCTCAAGGACCTCAGAAATGGACCGAAGTTAGGATTTCCTTATTCGAATATCATAGATGAAATGATAGAGCGTAGCTCAAAGCCAGGAGACTATGTCTTAATGTTAATTCATAAAACATCTAAGCTAGAAAAACTTTAGTATTTAGTCTAGATACTTGACAAATAAAACTAGTATATTACTTTGTAACACTTGGGTGAAGTATATTATTTTAATTAGTTGTGGAATATTGTACTTATTACATTGAGTGCCTAAAACGATGAGTAAAAAAATTGTTGATAAACTAATTATTTTCCTCACAAACAGATTGTTAGCCATCTTTTCCACCACTTGCACAAATAGTGTTACATGGAAAGCTTTAGGTCCATTCATAGGTACCCACAACATACAATAAGATGCAAACAACTTAAGCTTTGGTTCTTCTCATTAACTTGAAGCAATATCTTTCCAACAGTGGGAAACAACCTTATGTAAAAAAGATGAGAAAATGCATCAAGCATCACCATTTTGCCTTGATTCATGAAAGAGTTTCCTTGCTTCGGCAACTGTTACAGATGGAACCACCTGGGGCAATGCCTTTTCCACTATAACAAGTATAAATGGAACCTTAAGTTCTCATGAAGGATGCTAAAACTTAAACTAAGAAACAATGATATCAGATATATCACAAAACGTTTATGATAATTTGGAACCATCTGGGTTTATGAAAGAGTTTCTGAAAGAGTTTCCTTTATATCAGTTCTTGTCCTTTAGACTGTGTTCGGTTCTTGTCTGAAAGAGGCTATTTCCACAACTCTATTCCTTATCTTCCATAAAAGCAAGTATCAAGCCTTACCTCTACACCAAGCGCCAGATTCATTAACTCGTATAGTTGTATAATTTTAACATACCAAGATATTTAGATTTTAATAGGCTTATATTGAGCACGTATAAATTATAAGCAACACATGGGGACTTGAGTACATGGGTTTGTTCACTGGTTTTTGTTCTGTCAACTGTGGAGCCATTTCATTCCATTTGTTAGTCGAGCCAGTTGGTACTGTCCCCTTTTCTCTGTGTAGTCCTATAGCTCAGTGATGTACATGTCCATTATAGGAGCTTATGATTTGTACTGCATACTTGCATCAGTCCACTGCTGTATTGATTATTCAGTCTTCTTATCTGTTCTGTTCACTGTAAAGAGTGGGAGATCAGTCCTTTGTAAAAGCAGTCCATGTTAGTTAGGCTAGTAAATGATGTCTCAGACCTTTGCTAAGTATTTGTCCTGTATTTATTGTTCAGTCTCTATTCATCAAATGTTCTGATCTTTTGATTTTTTGTTCAAGTTTCCTTTTAGATATAGGATTAGGCCATTCACTGCATTGCCTATATTTTGTTCAGTTTGTGCATATTGGTTCAATCCCTACTCTTCACTCTAATGACCAGTTCCTCAACTGGGTTTAAACCTATTCACTAATGCATCTGACCATCCATTCATCAACCTATATGAATTCTGCCCATGTTCAGTCTCGAATGACCAATAAGAAGCATCTTTTGAATGTCATACCTCAAGGTTACCCTCTTAGGTATGTTGTTCAGTCACCATACCATATCTATCTGTTCAGTCTAATTGCATATACATGTCCATTGTCTTTATTTGGTCCAGTCCTTATAATAGTTCTTAGCACCCCTTTAGGACCAGTTCACATCCTATTGGCCTCTTTCACAAATCAGTTGGTTACATTGCTTCTTGGTGTCAGTATAACATCTGACACCACATTAGTATCCTTGATTGATACTCTTGAACATCCATTTTATGCACAGTCATTTCAAATGACATCGACTGAATATTAGTTCAGATTTTTCTTTATACATGTTTGTCCTGCATCTGGGTCAGGATTGTAAACCAGTCCCCTTACCTTCAAATGTATCAGTCATACATATTTTGATATGCCCTGCTACCTGGTATGTCTTGCATATAGGTTTAGTCCACAATTATTCATTCAACCCTCTGTCCTCAGGACTTACCTACTGTCCTATTTGTTTAGAGTACCTGCCCTCCTTGAACATTACCACCCATTCATTAGTTAAGTCTAGATATTGGGTGTATTATCTTTGAAAGCAGTAGCCTTGCTACTGTTGGAAAGTAGCAGCAGTATTAGAGGATGTCAGATATTGGGGGTATATCGAATGGGGAATAGGTGAAATACTTATATATGTATTATCGAATGGGGCCGGGTATAGGTGTAGTACTTACCGCCCCGATAAATCTCTTACCCCGATTACTTATACCCATATGTGCAACCCATTAGTATTGGTTCATGATAATTCATGGTTCACAGTATCGGTATCGGACTATTCCTATAAGTATTGGTATCGGCAATATCGGCAGTATCTTATCCAGGGCCGGCCCGGGGGATTGGGTTGCCCTAGCCTGAGCTAATTTTTGGTTGCCCTGGACCCTCATTGTAAAAATAATTGTCGTAAAAGCATATAGATAATTTTTCTTAGAAAAATCAAAATAATGTTATACTTTTAGCTTGAACTATACCACTAAAATTAGAAATTTTCTTATTTGAATATCAAAAATCACATCGACAACATAATTTGCCAGGAAATAACATTATCATGTCTCAAAGACCTCAGAAATGGACCGAAGTTAGGATTTCCTTATTCGAATATCATAGATGAAATGATAGAGCGTAGCTCAAAGCCAGGAGACTATGTCTTAATGTTAATTCATAAAACATCTAAGCTAGAAAAACTTTAGTATTTAGTCTAGATACTTGACAAATAAAACTAGTATATTACTTTGTAACACTTGGGTGAAGTATATTATTTTAATTAGTTGTGGAATATTGTACTTATTACATTGAGTGCCTAAAACGATGAGTAAAAAAATTGTTGATAAACTAATTATTTTCCTCACAAACAGATTGTTAGCCATCTTTTCCACCACTTGCACAAATAGTGTTACATGGAAAGCTTTAGGTCCATTCATAGGTACCCACAACATACAATAAGATGCAAACAACTTAAGCTTTGGTTCTTCTCATTAACTTGAAGCAATATCTTTCCAACAGTGGGAAACAACCTTATGTAAAAAAGATGAGAAAATGCATCCAGCATCACCATTTTGCCTTGATTCATGAAAGAGTTTCCTTGCTTCGGCAACTGTTACAGATGGAACCACCTGGGGCAATGCCTTTTCCACTATAACAAGTATAAATGGAACCTTAAGTTCTCATGAAGGATGCTAAAACTTAAACTAAGAAACAATGATATCAGATATATCACAAAAAGTTTATGATAATTTGGAACCATCTGGGTTTATGAAAGAGTTTCTGAAAGAGTTTCCTTTATATCAGTTCTTGTCCTTTAGACTGTGTTTGGTTCTTGTCTGAAAGAGGCTATTTCCACAACTCTATTCCTTATCTTCCATAAAAGCAAGTATCAAGCCTTACCTCTACACCAAGCGCCAGATTCATTAACTCGTATAGTTGTATAATTTTAACATACCAAGATATTTAGATTTTAATAGGCTTATATTGAGCACGTATAAATTATAAGCAACACATGGGGACTTGAGTACATGGGTTTGTTCACTGGTTTTTGTTCTGTCAACTGTGGAGCCATTTCATTCCATTTGTTAGTCGAGCCAGTTGGTACTGTCCCCTTTTCTCTGTGTAGTCCTATAGCTCAGTGATGTACATGTCCATTATAGGAGCTTATGATTTGTACTGCATACTTGCATCAGTCCACTGCTGTATTGATTATTCAGTCTTCTTATCTGTTCTGTTCACTGTAAAGAGTGGGAGATCAGTCCTTTGTAAAAGCAGTCCATGTTAGTTAGGCTAGTAAATGATGTCTCAGACCTTTGCTAAGTATTTGTCCTGTATTTATTGTTCAGTCTCTATTCATCAAATGTTCTGATCTTTTGATTTTTGTTCAAGTTTCCTTTTAGATATAGGATTAGGCCATTCACTGCATTGCCTATATTTTGTTCAGTTTGTGCATATTGGTTCAATCCCTACTCTTCACTCTAATGACCAGTTCCTCAACTGGGTTTAAACCTATTCACTAATGCATCTGACCATCCATTCATCAACCTATATGAATTCTGCCCATGTTCAGTCTCGAATGACCAATAAGAAGCATCTTTTGAATGTCATACCTCAAGGTTAACCTCTTAGGCATGTTGTTCAGTCACCATACCATATCTATCTGTTCAGTCTAATTGCATATACATGTCCATTGTCTTTATTTGGTCCAGTCCTTATAATAGTTCTTAGCACCCCTTTAGGACCAGTTCACATCCTATTGGCCTCTTTCACAAATCAGTTGGTTACATTGCTTCTTGGTGTCAGTATAACATCTGACACCACATTAGTATCCTTGATTGATACTCTTGAACATCCATTTTATGCACAGTCATTTCAAATGACATCGACTGAATATTAGTTCAGATTTTTCTTTATACATGTTTGTCCTGCATTTGGGTCAGGATTGTAACCCAGTCCTCTTACCTTCAAATGTATCAGTCATACATATTTTGATCTGCCCTGCTACCTGGTATGTCTTGCATATAGGTTTAGTCCACAATTCTTCATTCAAATATTTGTACTGTTTATTGGAACTCAAATCTGAAGCAGTGTCTTCATTGCATATGATACGCATATGATACGTTTGGCACAGTAACAGCCATAAGCATGACTTGGGAACACTCCAATAAGTAGCCTGCTAGTCTTGTACTGGAACTGAAAAGGGGGGGGAATGCTTCAAAGTTGATTAAACGAAAACCATTATTTTAAATTAGTATTATCATGAAAAAAGAAATAGATGAATTTGTATGTCCCATCTTACATAGGCACGATGATATGTAAGCTTGAGTTGTTTTGGTACTTTTGAATTATGCGTCATTCGTCTTTTGTAACTTGTTGTTCACTGTTAGTAGGCCTTCTTTTTAGAAGGTGAGTGTAATGAGGGGAGGACCGATATGGAGTAGGGTGCTAAAACTTTTTTTTTTGTTCTGAGAAAGTTGCCCACGGGCCCTAGTGCTATGTTCGCTTTTGTCGACTGAAGTTGCTCGTACTGCCAACAAATGGATAACTGATAGAGAAGATAGAGCACGGAGCCCTGTTTGAGTCATTGTGAGCGGAGCCATTTCTTTCTAATGTCATACTACTAAAAGAAAAGAGTACCAAAGCTGAAGGATATTCTACTGTATAACGGCTTTTATATAGTTACAAAGGTAACCAGTAGGTGACTTTGGAATCAAGATTAGTGATGAAAGGGGCAAATAGCTCCAGAAGTCATGGATTCAAACTTCGCACCCTGTTTCCCCGCCCTATCCTCCTCTTTTTGTCCTAACTTTTTCTCTTCGATATTTGGTTATTGACTTCACACACTCTGGTTTAAACTAAAAATGTATTATAGGTTTGTCTGGACAAATAAGCTAAATTTTCCTTCAATTTCCTGGTAATAAGCCTTGGAATAGTTATATTATAACTATATTTGTTGTTTTTTCTTATACTATTGAGTATATTTGTTATCGTTATTGCTCCTCTTATTGGAGTTTGCTGTTTGAATATCCTTCTTGAAAGTTGAAACTAGCCAATCAAATGTGTTTGACTTAGGACTTGTATTACTTAAATTTTAGTTTTGATTTAGTTTTTATATTATTTATACACTGTGTTAGTGAGGTAACTTGTGGTTTTGGTTTCATTTGGTAGACCAAATGGAGTTTGGGGACTTGGTTTCATAGTGTATGTGCCTTGTTCACTATTCTATAGGTCAGTCCCTATGTTCCATGTATTACCTACTGCTATTTGACTATAGTCTTTCACTACAGGCTAGATAATGGGTTACTTTGGTATAGGATTCTAATATATCAATCCACTTGTTGAAGACTGGCATTCAATATATGTCAATCTTAAGTTCAGTTTTTTTCCCCTTGAGCTCATATTTTAATGGTTCAGTCAACTATTTTCCAGTCCATTTGCTTGTTCAGTCATGTATCAGTTAGGAGAGCCTTAGATCCTGTCCTTACTTTGGTTTTCATCAGTCCCCTGCATCTGGATTGATTCAGTCCATATACTTACATTTGTTCATCCTATTTGTACCACTGGCAGCCCATTCCCTTATGATTAGATAATGCATAGGTTCCATTCCATAGTGTGTTATTCTGTTCCCATTCTCACCTTTGGGTATCCGAACACACTCAATGCACAGTGAATGGGAAGGTTATTAGTTCTATCCTAACTTCTTTGTTTAACCTATTGAATTTAGTCCATACTCATTAGTGTACCTGTCCATCCTTATTAAGGTTCAAATTTGGGAACCTTGTTATGTTCAGATCCCTAACTTCTTATGTCCTGTCTACATTCACTCGAATACATATAGGTTGCCTTTGGGTGGAACCACTCAGGTGATGTTGTCCTGCATTCACCTGTAATGTCCTGCATCATTAGTTCAGTTGCATATTCAATTGCTCACCTTAAGATGTCTACATTGTCCTGCATATTGTCATGTTCTTTCTACCTTAACCAATACAACATCATGTAATTCCTTTTCCACCCTTGTTCAGTCCAGGAACAACATGGCCTCGCACCCTTAGTTAAGATGACAGAATGATCTGTCTTGTCCACACCATGTAGCGCTCATGACCACATTCTTTTTTGCTGAAATTTTGTACTCCCCATTGCCTAAAAAGACTGGCCATGAGTTGTTCACTGCATTAGATGAGGTATGCAGCCTACAATTGATCTTCCTGTGCAATTTCCCATTTCTACTTGCATTCTTAATTCTGCATTTGTTTTGCTCAACCTTACTTGTGTACAGGTATGTGACCATCTGTTCATTGCCTATATTTTTACTGCAATATTTCTTTATTTTTATTTTCTTTATTTTGTTTTTCTCTATTTAAAAATTTACTCAGAGAATGACACTATCTTGTTTCTCTCCTTATGCAGACTTGATTCATGTTTTCTCTTCTGTGCCCAGGGACATGAACTTCATAGATCATACTAGTGATCTTGGATGGAAAGAGTAGGCTCACATATTTTTTTTCCCTTTCTTCTGTTACCTTGTCTTATTAACTGATTTGGTCTCTACGTCCGACTCAACTAAATTTCTTGCAGGGACCAAAGAGTTCAACCAGTCATAGTTGACACAGCCATTTACTTGGCAATCATCCTCCCCTTACAGTGATCAGTAATCATTGAACAATCATTTCATTTTTTGACTTTGATTCTGACTTAGGCACTATATTAAAGGATGATAGAGGGAGAATAGAGGGAGAACATTTGTGCAACCATGTATCCTGGATGAATTGCAAAGGAACTGATTCCCTGCAACACTAAATAACCCACTCATAACTCAACTAAATGAAAAGGACTGTCAAATGTATCCTGGATGAATTGCAAAGGAACTGATTCACCTTCTAGAGTTCTTTATTAAATGTCTGTCTCTATTGTGTAGAAACTGTTCCTGGATGCAAATGACATCTCAGATGAGAGGATTAGCTGGGAAGGACTGTCAAATCTGAAGTCTTTAACGATCCTATCGCTGAACAAAAACCAGTAAGTACTATTCTTGTTCAAATAACTGTTGTTAGCTCTATGTTGTTAACGTATCCATATTTTCACTGTTATATAATATGTTAGTAATCATCTCTTTACCCAAGTCACAGCAAGTGGACTCCTTTTTTCATTACACATGCACTCAAAACACCAATATCTTCTTTGAGCCTGACACATGTTAGTGTCTAGACTATTTAGATATAACATTGTGATAATGACCAACAATCCAAAATAAACCAATGAAACTAAAAATGCCACCAAACACTTGCATGCCACCAAACACTTGCATATGAAATCATTGACATGTAATAATCATGGTAGTTCTAATTGCTGAGAAACAAACTTTTGAAAAATATTTGCTGAGAAACAAACATCTGAAAAACATTAGCCTTCCTGAGTATGGGATTGTTCCCTGATGGTGAAGGTTGGGTGTTAAATATCACAATTAAAAAAACCCATAAGCATGACCAGGGAACATTGGAAATGAGCAGACCAAAATATTGTCTATCAGCAGGAAAGACAGCTGCTTCCTAAATGATCAGGAATGTCAATTTAAATTAAAATGAAAGTGCATCGTATTTACTCTGTAGTGAAACAATCATCCTCCCCTTATAGTGATCAGTAATCATTGAACAATCATTTCATTTTTTGACTTTGGTTCTGACTTGGGCACTATATTTACTCTGTTGTGAAACAATCATCGTATTCTGACTTTGATTCTTATAAACATTGTGTTTATAAGGACTATTTATAAAATGAACGGCCCTATATTAAAGGATGATTTATAAAGTTCTTACACTCTCCCTATGACTTGGGCACTTTTCATTATCTTATTATTTTATGTAAGCCAATAATCATTTCATTTTTTGTTGATACTGAAGGTTTTCTTGATAAGCACAATGTCAGAACATATGGGCAGCAACTTCACTCAAAAAAATCTAGTATCACAAGATAGCAACAAACCTCGAAAGAAAATTGACTTCAACCGACATGGAAAAGCAATTTGAAAGAGAGCGCCTCACTTTATGCACCGTGTTGGCGAGATTGTGAAGTCACATGCGTCCATCAAGTATACTGACTGGAGGTTGGTTCCTGATCACCAGAAGGATGAAATTTGGAATGGCATATTGGTGAGATAGACATTTTCTACATTTCTTCATTAAATTTTAAGGGGTTTTTTATTTAGAAAATAGTACATTAATATATGTTTTATTCCTCTTAACATATGTTTATTACAGAAAGAATTTGAAGTACCAACCTACATCAAAAGACATCTTCAGGGTTCAATGGCGAGTATGTTTAGGAAGCATAAAAATACTTTGCGGAAGAATTTTTTGGACAAGTATCCAAATATAGAGGCACAAAAATTGAATATTCCTCCTAGAACAAAAAAGAGGATTGGGAGCAATTCTGTGAAAATGAGTGTGGGAAAAAACCAAAAGAACGTAGAGTGAAAAATGCTGAAAACAAGAAGCGTAGTAGATGTGGCCATACTGGAGGACGTAAGAGTTCTGCAATGGTTGAGGAGGAAATGGTATGTATTCTAGTACACCTTTGTTATAGTTCAATGGTTAAAATGATATAATAATAACCATTTATGGTACAGATTCAAAAACAAGCAGATCCTACTATTCCAATTTCACGAACTACAATGTGGATAGAAACTCATACTAGAAAGGATAAAAGCATATTGCCGAGCGTTGTGGAGCTGATGGTGAGATAAATGACATTAGTAAAGTTTAATGCATATACATAAATATTTTTGTATTTATTTAGTAATGTTCAACATCACATTACAGGAGAAAATTAAGGAAAAGGTCGAAGAAGCTAAAAATAGTGAAAACAATAGCGACATACACCCGTTATCAATTGATTCTGATCCTTTGACTCAAGTTCTAGGTAAGAACTCAAATGGCAGTCTTTCGGGTGTTGGTAGCCATGTTTCTAGGAGACAGTATGAGAATTGTCTTCCCTGCCATATAATGCTATTGAATGAACGAGCGGAAAGGAAGATTACAGAAAAGAATTTTGAAAGGTTGGAGTCAAAAGTTGATTTATGTTTGAACATGTGTTCGGTGAGTACCTAACATTACTTTATCAAAGCCCTAAAATATAAACTTGATTGTGTAAAATCATATTTGTGCATTAATTAATTGTTGTTATGTACTCTAGAAAAACTTCTCACAAACAGAAGCAGAAGCAATTGGTGGGTCTTCGCCGCCTGCAATGATGATGAACATGAATTTAACAAGGAAAAGACATTCCTTAGCTGAAGGAGGCTCGATGACATCTGCACGCAATGCTGTTGAAGTGGCAGACAATGAGCCTACTGAAGTGGCATGCAATCAACTTACTAAAGTGGCATGCAATCAACCTACTGAAGTTGCAAGATTGTGCGAGCTGCTTGACTGGGATGGAAACTGTCTTGCAATTACGAAGGAGGTAGTAGATCCAATCCATCGGGCTATATGTCATGGCTATGTCTTGGAACCTGATGAATTAAAGGTGAGCATGGTTACACGAAAGATGTTCTCTGCAAAGATTTACAAGGCTGATAAATATCCAGAATCGAAAAAAATTGGAGAAGTTGCCCTCGGCGATTTTTTTGTGTGGAACAAGTCCTTCGTCAAATACATGGAGCCATAGTAAGTCCTATTTTCTCTTCATTATAATTCTGTTAGTGCAATAATCCGCTTCATTCTTTTATTACTGCGATATAATTTGATTAGTCCTTGACATACTTGTCTTAGCTCTATAAATTTTATTGAATTATTTTCTTTTGTTCTGAATAGGTTCCTGAGAAAACTTTTTACTGAAGATTTGCCTCGACTTTTTGTGCGCACGAAGGAAGATTGTTGTTGATTTTTAGAAAGGCAAGCATTAAGCCATGTTTCAAATGGATTCAACTGAAGGAAACAAACATTTTTTGAGGAGCTGTTAGTAACTATAGTTGATGCTCGATATATAACTTGTTTGTTATTTTTGGTATCTGTTCAACTTTTGTTTACTTGAGCATTGATGTCAAATTTTTTTAAAGTTATAAAACTACTTGTAGTTTCTTTTCCTATCATAATAGTATATGAGATAGTGTCCCTTTTTTGCTCTTCCTCGTTTTGGCATTCAATGTGGCTTTTCTCTTGTGTGTGTTTGACTGCCTCTATTATGTACACTGTAAGCCAAGGAGCTTCTTGAACCTAGTAATGTGATGTACAATGGATCAAATGTTCAAATTGCTCAAATGTTCACTCATTGATTTGTGTTTAAGCTATTACTTATTTTTGTAAGATTTAGAATAGAATAATAGGTACGCTTACAAAATGAAATTAACAAATAAATAGGAACGCTTACAAAATGTTACAAAATTTGCCACAAGAATAATGAAAAAATGTTATAATTTATATTTAGAAACGAGCAGAACGTGTTCCAAATTGATATTTAGAAACATTTCAAAGATGTTTCAAAAATAATTTAGAAACACATCACATATGTTCCAAAATCTACATTTGGAACGCTGTATAACTGTTCCAAACCAAATTTAGGAACGTAGTCTAACTGTTCCAAATATTGCAACGCCACTTTTAGGAACGGTTATGATATGTTCCTAAAAATATTAGGAACATACAAAAATTGTTCCTAAAGGCCTTTTTTGGTGTAGTGTCATTTGATTACAGAGTTTATGGATGTCTTTCCAGAGGAGTTGTCGAGGATGCTGCCAGACAGGGATATTGAGTTCTCTATAGATTTGGTGCCAGGTGCAGAGCCCATCTTACAGCATGTCTATAGAGTGAACAACCGCGAGTTGGCGGAGCTGAAGAAGTAAATGGATGAGTTGCAGGACAAGGGATTCATTAGGTACAGTTCTTCGCCTTGGGGTGCTCTAGTATTATTCGTACGAAAGAAGGACAGATCAGTGCGTATGTGCATTAACTACAGAGCGTTGAACAACCTCACAATCAAGAATAAATACCCATTGTCGAGGATAGATGATTTGTTTGATCAGCTGAGCGGCACGAAGGTATTCTCGAAGATAGACTTGAGGTCTAGTTATCATCAGCAGAAAGTAAGGTAGGAAGACAATTCGAAGACTGCTTTTCGGACTCGTTATGGCCGGTATGAGTTCACTGTTATGCCGTTTGGGTTGACTACTATCTCGATGGTATTCTTGAACTTGATGAACAAGGTATTTCATCAGTACCTTGACAAGTTTGTGGTGGCCTTCATTGATGACATTCTTATTTATTCGAACATGCCAGAGGAGCAGAGGAGCACCTGAAGATTGTATTGGACACCCTTATAAGGGAGCAGCTATATGGAAAGATGTCGAAGTGAGAATTCTTCTTGGACAGAGTGGAGTTTCTGGGCTACGTCGTGTCTAGTGATAGGATTTCAGTAGATCCGAAGAAGATTGCTGCAGTGGAGTCCTGATCTATGTCGAGCTCAGTTACAGAGATTCATAGTTTTCTAGGTTTGGCAGGCTATTACAAGAAGTTTGTATAGGACTTTTCCAGGATTGTCGAGCCGATGACCCGACTCACCAGGAAGGACGAGGAGTTTGATTGGACCGAGAAGTGTCAGGCCGCCTTCGAGGAGCTGAAGAAGAGGTTGACATCGGCTCATATTCTGACATTGTCATCTGGGCCCGAAGGATTCACGATCTACAGTGATGCTTCAGGAAAGGGTTTGGGTTGCGTTCTTCAGCAGCATGGAAAGGTGATTTCCTATGCATTCCAGCAGTTACGCCCATATGAGAAGAACTACCCGACTCATGATTTGGATTTGGCAGCGGTCATTTTTGCCTTGAAGCTGTAGAGACACTATATGTACGGAGAGCGTGTGGAGATTTTCACTGACCATAAGAGCTTGAAGTACGTGTTTACACAAAAGGAGCTGAATATGAGACAGAGACGGTGGTTAGAGCTGATGAAGGATTTTGATATATTCTTACATTATCATCCAGGTAAGGCCAACGTGGTTGTCGATGTCTTGAGCAGGTATCTCGTAGCCATGTGTTTGACGATGGACCATCACTTTTTGACAGATTTGGAGAGTTTGGGCATTGAGGTTATAGTCCCTGGGATTGAAAAGCAGATGTGGGGTTACAGGTTCAGTCTGAGCTGATCGACAGGATCAGAGCAACACAGTTTGAGGATGAGACTCTAAGGGTCATCAGGGAGCAGGTGTAGGCAGGATTATTGGATGATTTCTCTATCACAGAAGGTGGGTCGTTGAGGCACGGTGTCAGACTGTGCGTGCTGAGTAGAGAGCTTCGGAAGAAGGTTCTTCAGGAGGCTTATCATTTTCAGTACTCTATGCATTCTAGTGCCAACAAGATATACAGAGACTTGAGACATCACGTATGGTGGTATGGCATGAAACGGGAGGTGGCTCTGTTTGTTTCTAGATGCTTGGTATGCCAGCAGGTGAAAGCCGAGAGACAGAGGCTAGGTGGTCTGCTATAGCCACTACCAATTCTAGAGTGGAAGTGGGAGCACATCACTATGGACTTTGTCTCTGGACTTTCGCGATCTCCAGGAAGAAAAGACGCGATATGGGTCATCGTTGATAGATTGACTAAATCAGCCCACTTCTTGCCTTTCAAAGTGGGTTTGTCTACAGAGAAGCTAGCAGAGATGTACGTGCGGCAGATAATCAGATTGTACGGGGTTCCAGTGAGCATAGTCTCGGATCGGGATAGTCGTTTCACTTCCCACTTCTGGAGGAGTTTGCAGGCTAGCTTGGGAACTCAGCTCAAGTTCAGTACCGCATACCACCCCCCAAACAGATGGGCATTCGGAGAGGACTATTCAGACTCTCGAAGATATGCTTCATACCTGTGTTTTAGATTTTGGAAGATCTTGGGAGGACCATCTCCACTTGGTAGAGTTTGCTTACAACAACAGCTACCAAGCCAGTATAAAGATGTCACCATTTGAGGCTCTATACGGACGGAGGTACTGTATTCCCTTGTCTTGGGATAATATCGGCGAGAGGGATTTACTTGGCCCAGAGATGATTGTGGATGCAGTAGAGAAGGTCAAGCTCATCAGGGATAGACTTCGGGTGGCGCAAGACAGACAGCAGCATTGGGCCGATTGCTACCGGAGACCTTTGGAGTTTGAGGTATAGTTTAGATTTTCTAGTGTTTGTGTCTGATTGTGATTGTTGTTTAGATCAAGTTTTAAGTTTTTGTTTTTTGCTAGGTTGGTGATCTTGTGTTCCTGCGGATTTCTCCGATACGGGATACGATTCGCTTTGGTGGAGGTAGAAAGCTTAGTCCGCAATTCATCAGACCTTTTCATGTCCTGGAGAGGGTCGGTGCAGTGGCATACCGACTTGAGTTACCGCCTGCACTAGAGGGAGGGCACAACTTATTCTACATGTCGCAGCTGAGACCGTATGTGGCGAATTCCAGCCACGTTTTGGACCACTCCGAGATCGAGGTGGGACCGACTCTAAGTTATCCAGAGCAGCCAGTTGAGATTTTGGATCGTAGGGAGAAGGTGCTCCGGAACCAAGTCATTCCTTTGGTCCGTGTCGCATGGAGGCATCACTCTTCGAGTGAATCTACCGGGGAGAGAGAAGACGACATCCAGGAGCAATTTTTTATCTCTTCGAGCCTTGAGGTAATAGTCTATCCTTCTGATTTTGTTTGATGTGTTTAGTTTCGTCTTTAATTTCGAGGATGAAATTATTTTAAGGGGGATAGACTTGTCACTACCAATTTTCAAAAACAAGGATAATTTTGTCATTTTATAAATTTGTATATATTGTGAATATTTATTTGTGAATATTGTATTTTTGGGGATTAGTTAGTCGGGTTAGAGACTAGTCTAGATTTTGACTTTTGTTAATGGCCCGGTTAGCTTATACACTAATCCAGAGCCTAAGAATTAGCAAGGCATGGCCCACAAACCAACTCATTAGGCTAGTGTAATTAGACTAATTATTCATGACCATTTAGTTCATTAAGATATTAGAGTATTGTCCAAAATAACCTCAAACCTTTGCATTGCATTTATTAGCAAAATGACAACTTAGAGGGCTTTTTAGACATTCTAATTAAATGTCCTAACCTAGAATTGTGGCCGACCACTTAAGAGGGATTGCTCTTCCTCTCACTTTATTCATTCAAGTCACCATTGTTCCAAAGTAGGAGCTCCTTCCAAAAGAGAGTTTTCACCATTAATTTCTCTCCCAATCTTACTATTTTCTCTACCATTCCTCACAATCTCTCAAGAAGAAGGTGTCTACAAGGAGTGTGGAGCTAGGAGCAAGGAGGATAGTCATTTGCTAAGAATTTTCGTGTCGGGTTCATATCTATTGGATTGCTCATTGGAAAATAACTCCCAATAGGTAACTCTCTCTAAACTTGTCATTTCAATCCACTTTTTGATATTGAGCCCATAGGAACTCACCCATATATAGGGATAACCCTTAGGAATGGTTTAGAGGCTCTATTGAGTCCCCATTTGGAAGTTTGGTTAGGTTTTGTGCCACCCTTAGAAGAAATCCGAGGGTGACACACCAAATGTTTATAGAAATGTCCTATAGGCTATTATACATGTCAGAGTATGTGTCTAATTAGATTTGGCATACATTTGTGTTATACATTCATTTCATGAAGACCTTGGAAATATAAATATAGTATTTGAGTAGGCCTATATATATAGTATACATATGCATCATGTAACATAGAGAGAGATGCATTTACAGTGTGTGTGGCTTTGTTGAGTATAGGGGCTGTTGTCCTATACTGAGATATGGGGGCACCCTATATAAGTATATATGTATAGGTGAATATATCTTCTAAGTATTATATTAAAGCATATATGTGTATAGATGTATATAGATTGTAAGCACCTTATAGGAGAATATATATCTCTATAGTGTATATATATATATATATATATATATATATATTTTATATATATATATATATATATATATATATATATATATATATATATATATATATATATATATATATATATGTTTAGTTGGACACCTACTGAATGCTAGTAAAGGGAAGTGCATATGGTTATTTGTAGCTACTGTCACATAGAGTTTAAATATACATTTGAATCATATTTGTATTGACAGTAGGTAACAGTTGGTTTTGGGGGAGATTGTACAGTAGGATGGTCATCCCATAAAGCCTGGTACCTGGCATATGTACTAAGCTAAGGGTTTGTCTCCCTTAGATATTGGTTTGGTGAGGTAAAGGATTAAGGGTTTTGAGTATCT